>OX401406.1:11728319-11733319 GCA_947846245.1 Cerastoderma edule | reverse complement strand
ACGTTGAACCTACGGGTCTTATCATATGGCGACGATATTTACTTTGGACACAGCCGGGATTTCTTTAGCTTCATGGTGTCTCATGAGGGTCTATGGCATTATATGTGTTTCACAATAAGACATTTCACATTTTCGCAGATGACGCCACGAGACTATAAATATACCTTACGTATCAACATTATAACCTCTTAGTAAAGTTTGAATTTGGATACTGTAACAAAGGATAGACGTATCTTGCTTGTTCTTATTTTAACCACTTTCGTTAGGTAACGATAGGCGTAGGTTATAAAGTCTGTAGAGGCATAAGCTCTTTATTCTTAGAACGTTTCTGTTTGTTTTGTGGTCTCGTTTAAATGTTGCTGATAGGTTGGACTCTTAGGAGATGCTGAAATCAAACCACCAAAAACTCCGTTTACAATCTGATGGCGGTACCTTCGTATCTAAGTTTTACTGGTCTAAGCATTAGCAGAACCGGTCTAGAACCGAATGAGTTTTAAATTGCAGTAAGCTCCGTTCATTGTCAAGCTTAAAAATGAAAACGAAAAATTCCATTGAAAAACGCCTTTCGAGTTTGGCTTAATAACAAAAATCAAACAAAATAAATGCACAGACTGTAACAAATTCAACTGTAATAACATTTTCTTTTTCAACTCTGGTTGAACATATTATTAACAAACATCGAAAATTGAATAAAAAAAAATAATGATAACGATGATGATAAAGTAAAAAAACACAAAAATAACGATAATGATAATAAAATGATGATGATGATGATTATCATTTAACATAAAATTTATATAAAAAAATAAAACCAAATAAGTTATTATGTACTATATGTATATTTGTATACTTCTGATAACCAACGATCATTAATAAATTCCTTTGATAATAATTTAGTTAATTTAATTTTCAAATTAATAGATAATTTTGTAAATCTAAATAAAAACAAACAACTATTCACACGTGTTTTACCAGATTTAGTCGCGTTTTCGCTATCCAGACTGTATAGCCATCATTCGTGTCTTTCACAACGATGTAAGAAATACGTAATGAAATTGAGAAACAGTGCTCCCTACATATACCGTGACGCATACGCAACCTACATATATACATAAGGACAAACATCCCTTCACGCTCGTACATAAAATAAAAATTGATTTTTGGGTAAAGTTTTGATAGGCTTTAAGGGCTCGTAACAAAACTGGTACCATGGGAATGTAGGCACTTGTGTTATTCGTTGGGTGGAGATGATAAACCTCCACATGATAAGTTTTTTTAGTTCTCTGACAGAAAATTTGTGACGGGCCTAATGTTAGCTGTTCAAATGCCACGCCTGAAAGCTGGTTTCGCTTTTCTACTCACTGTTCCTAAGGTCTATAATATGGAAATGAGCGAGTCATGGCGTATTACTCAGAACAGTTGCTCTATAGAGATCAATATCTAACACACGGTGTCATCATAGTCCTTTCAATTCTTATCTAGTTTCCAGGGAGAAACAAAGTACGTAACGGCGCGGTCCATCTGGCCTTAAGGATGATTTGCTTACGAATTACGGACATGAGTTTGTTATATTCGGTAAACATTCACGATATTATTTAAACGTGAACTAGGCGGCCAATGTCAGCATCTAGGTGTAAGGGCTTTTTTTCGTACCGAGGAGTTTTGAACAGCACAAAACTTTGGTTGCGGAATAATCCACTTTTCATACGTCGTAGTAAGATGAAAACACGCAATAGATATTCGAAGCAGGAACATATCCGATTTATTCGTTATATTTCCACCACAATCCGCTTTAGTATGAAATTGACGGGTATGGTGTTTTGTCCGCGGACTTTGACAGGATATAATGTTTTTTTATAATGTAATGATTGAGACATCGCTTAATCAAAAGGCCCGACTACTCTCAAAATACAATGGAAAAAAGTATTTACGAAAATGCATTCTAGAAATTTCACCTCAAAATACCAAAAATAAAAAATAATAATAAAAATAAAAAATTTGGAAAGAAAAAATATACAAGTTCGATAGCCAATACAATTTTTGAGAAAAATAAAATACATTTGTAAAAATTGTAATGGTCGATCCATTTATGCAAACATGTGAATTCCAAAAGCAAACTTGTAAATACCTTTGAGCAATAAACAATTTTACAACCACTGACTTAAACAATCATGTATTAGATCATTTATGAAACAATTGTGAGGTCTATGTACATATATGCTCGTATGTAGCACGTGTTACATATGTGCTCTGGGAACATTGCACATATGTAACTCCAAATTAGTATCGAACGCAGGACCCTGTATTCAAATGCGCAATCGTTACCGACTCTACTAATGAGACACAACTGTATTACATAAATGAGATGTTTCAATGTCCACTGATATGATTAAACAGAGAATAACAATTAACATATCGTTATTCCTATTAACCCTACAGCAATGACGAATGGCTGTTATGGAACAATACAGAAAGATGGGATCCATACTAGATCTCTGAATCCGTTTTTACATTTTATGCTATAATGATAATATTTGAAAATACTTAAAAAGAACAAAAAATATTGAATATGTTATCACTGAAACTTGTGTAAAGCGGACACCAATATGACTGATCTCATGGACTTTTAAACAGAGAATTACTTACTGTAGCCCACACAACGCCCTATTGCTTACCATCTGCATTTTTGTTGAATTGCATAAAACAACCAACTGTCATCTCAGTTTCATTTAGCTACTAGGCTCCGGTTTTACGAGTTTTTAAGGGATGAGGCGAAAATGCCCAATTAAAAGGACGTCCATCACAACGAAAAGTCTTACATTTCGTATTTGTTGAAATTTTCTATTGTCAAAAGTTGTCGACAGTCATATAGAAAAAGACACAAATGGAAAAATATATCAATCTAACAAACCGAACTTACAAATGAATGGTTGTAATGTTTCAATGTGTTTAGTCTAAAAATGTCCGTCCCATCATTAAAAAATATGGGGACAGATGCAGTAGGAATTCACGCACTTTAGCATTAGAATGAAAATCAATACCCAATTGTACGAAACCCCCCACACAATATATGATGCTTCACATATCAACCAATATATTTGCTTTGCATATTCGTAACACATGTTGCTAGTTACACACACACACACATATATATACGAAACTCGCGCGTTACTTATAAGTCGAAACGCAACCTCCTTTGAATTTAAAAACATCCTTTTATCCATTAATTGTATTTTAAAAATCAATGTTAGAGGATTACTTACTCAAGGGTTTGTTGTGCTCAACACAAGTCGTACATATTTTTATTTCAATCTTATTCTCATTTCCTCAGGCGAATTTTAAATGCATGTGTTTTAACCTAATCCTTTGCATGACACTGACTTCTTTATTAAAACTGTCCATTCCATCCATCAAGACGCACATTGCTAAACACGACAAACGCTTTCACTTGGACCAAACGACTTTAGTGACTGAAACCTTTTATAAGTACAAGAATAAAATCATCGACCGTTCCACTAATGTATGCTTCGAACCATGTTTCAATGTGAATGATAAAACAGATTGTTTTGTGTAACCATAGTTTAGCATTGATATTACGGCAATACCATACACAGTGAGTCCATTGGACACTGGGTAACCGTATCCTCTAAATAACAGGTGGTTAGCGACGATAATCCCTTCGGGGACACTCATCAATGAATTACGTCTCCAATATAGATTACACATTCATTGCAGCCAAAGTTATTAATGAGTCAGGCTTTCAAATTACAATAATATAACTGTTATACTCAAAATCGAATGAATATTTGATGGCAGTCTCATTCATACTGGTGGATTCTTTTGATTACAAAATGTGGGTTTGAGTGAATGTGAAAAAGTAATGTTCACTAATTACGCCGTTCCATTTATAAATAATCTGAAAGAATCATACGCATGTGCGACGAGGATCAGTCATGAGAAACTTTTCTTATTGATATCTGAGATCTATGATGGACAGTAATCTCAGTAGCATTAGTGACAGCCTGAAGTATTGGAAGGCCAGCGACAATAGTGATTGGTAGGGGCGTGCCGGCCGGGGGTCTCAAGTAGCATTTGCTAGCATATTCAATACAGACACTAAACTAGGCATTAACGTAATATAACGCATTTGTTAGGACCAGACTATATGATATACAGAGACTAACTTAAGGACGAAAATCACCGAACGTATACAGATACTAGTACTAAAGTAGGGATAATATCCATATGACGTATTACTTAGGATCACACACATTCAGATAAAAGAATAAGAAAAAAAAGTATAAAACAGCAACAATCTTGCATTTAATTTTAACTGACATTATTTATTTTCAAATGTTACAAATTCTTTACTTTGAGGCTAGAACTCTGAAATACCATGTAAGAGAGGGACACACCCACGTAACTAACGGCGCCAATATCTTAGACCTTCGGTTTTACAAATCAGTCATTACTGGGCCACATATGACCCCTAAATATCCACAAAGATTTCTTTATGCAAGTACATGAACATATAGTACAAATGTAAAGACAGACTGATCTTTGGCTAGTTGATAGTTAGTGAAAAGGTTCGAGTCTATAGATACTTAGCATGAAAACCTATCCAAGAAGTTATATAGGCCGTTTTGCTTGAGAATAGCTTACTTGTGTTTCTAGGATGAAAGTGAAGGATTGTTTCTCGTCAACTATACTAGAACATTCGCCTTAAACAGACTTGATCTTATTGATCATTATAATTGACACGTTTAACGGATGGAAGATATCACTGTAGATATTATAAAGCGGACTTGAACAGACAGGGCTTAGTGCCGTGGCAACAATAATTTAGTTATATCACGACTTTTTGGGATTCGATTTACAAGGCCATAGCTTTGAAGAGTCTCACCGAATGACAATCCAACGAAATCAGTAACCAAGTAACAGGTGGGACATCGTATGGCAGTCTTATTATATATACCGTAAAGTCTGAGTTAGTAAACTCA
>OX401406.1:11603319-11723319 GCA_947846245.1 Cerastoderma edule | reverse complement strand
ATATCCGACATGTTTAAAGCCATAAACAGTAAAGACACATTGTATGATGTAAAACCAATTTATAAAAGGTCTAAGCGGCAATTTGTTTGACGGATAACCGACTTGTTAAAGGTCATATAGACAAACCGTATGACGGATATCTGACTTGTTATAGGACATAAAGACATATCGTATGACGGATATCTGACTTGTTATGGGACATGTACACATATCGTATGACGGATATCTGACTTGTTATAGGACATGTAGACATATCGTATGACGGATATCTGACTTGTTATAGGACAAAAAGACATATTGTTGACGGATATCTGATTTGTTATAGGACATCAAGACATATCGTATGACGGATATCTGACTTGTTATAGGATATAAAGACATATCGTATGAAGGATATCTGACTTGTTATAGGACATATAGACATATCATATTACGGATATCTGACTTGTTATAGGACATAAAGACATATCGTATGACGGATATCTGACTTGTTTTAGGACATATAGACATATCATATTACGGATATCTGACTTGTTATAGGACATATAGACATATCGTATGACGGATATCTGACTTGTTATAGGATATAAAGACATATCGTATGACGGATATCTGACTTGTTATAGGACATAAAGACATATCGTATGACGGATATCTGACTTGTTATAGGACATAAAGACATATCGTATGACGGATATCTGACTTGTTATAGGACATAAAGACATATCGTATGACGGATATCTGACTTGTTATGGGACATGTAGACACATTGTATGACGGATATCTGACTTGTTATAGGACATATAGACATATCATATTACGGATATCTGACTTGTTATAGGACATATAGACATATCGTATGACGGATATCTGACTTGTTAAAGGACATATAGACATATCGTATGACGGATAACTGACTTGTTATAGGACATATAGACATATTGTATGACGGATAACTGACTTGTTATAGGACATAAAGACATATCGTATGACGGATAACTGACTTGTTATAGGACATATAGACATATTGTATGACGAATATCTGACTTGTTATAGGACATAAAGACATATCGTATGACGGATATCTGACTTGTTATAGGACATAAAGACATATCGTATGACGGATATCTGACTTGTTATAGGACATAAAGACATATCGTATGACGGATATCTGACTTGTTATGGGACATGTAGACATATTGTATGACGGATATCTGACTTGTTATAGGACATAAAGACATATCATATTACGGATATCTGACTTGTTATAGGACATAAAGACATATCATATTACGGATATCTGACTTGTTATAGGACATGTAGACATATCGTATGACGGATATCTGACTTGTTATAGGACATAAAGACATATCGTATGACGGATATCTTACTTGTAATTGGACATGAAGACATATCGTATGACGGATATTTGATTTGTTATGGGACATCAAGACATATTGTATGACGGATATCTGACTTGTTATAGGACATGTAGTCATATCGTATGACGGATACCTGACTTGTTATAGGACATGTAGACATATCGTATGACGGATATCTGACTTGTTATAAGTCATATAGTCATATCGTTTGACGGATATCTGACTTGTTATAGGACATGTAGACATATCGTCTGACGGATATCTGACTTGTTTTAGGACATAAAGACATATCGTATGACGGATATCTGACTTGTTATGGGACATGTAGACATATCGTATGATGGATATCTGACTTGTTATAAGTCATATAGTCATATTGTATGACGGATATCTGACTTTTTATAAGTCATATAGTCATATCGTATGACGGATATCTTAAATATTATAGGACATGTAGTTTGACTTTGGATGGACCTTGTATTTAAAGTGCAGATAGTTCGATACATATATTGCGTTTTATCGTTTTGGATAAACATTGTGACCACGGACTGTGGTATCGAGTATCGGCATTTACAATAGGTAGAATAGTCCGAATGATCCAGACGTAGATATTTCACTCTCCAGTTACAGCTTGGATCATCCGAGTAACAGGTAGAATAGAATAATTTGACAATATGAGTATATATTCGAACTTGCCCGCTTTATAAGATTATTATGTGAATTAGTTACATATTTCGCCTTTCGTTCAGTGACAAGCATTGTATTACTACACAAGAACTGAGTAAATCCACATCATGTCTTATTCCCAAGTACATTTTACTGAGCTAACTCCGTTGCAATTAGACGAAAATACGGCAGTGAAAATTCCCTGTTTGGACAGGTCATGATTGTAAATCGAGTTTTCCTGATACGGTTATACATGTATATATATACGCTTATAACGGCTATTGTGGATGGTGACATTGAGAGTCGAGAACTGAAATGTGAAAGAACTGTTCAGTTCACGAAACTTATCTTCTGCCGCTGCTGGGACATTTGCTTTTTCAGTTTGCGAACCTGGTACCCCTACAAGGCAGACCGCCAATCAACCTCGTCCATTGGACTACCCATCTAGATACGAGTTTCATGATCGAATGGAGACGGTCAAAAATTTAGTAATGCTACAAATAAGCCTAACGCTTGGGGCAGTAGACGCCCTGCCAGTACTCAGACTCTTCCCGCTTATCTCGACCAAAATAGTTTGCATCCACCAAAACATACACAGTCAGATACTCGGGATGAGCCATGGGTGCAGGGTAGCGGTTGGAAAAGGTGGTGAAGCCATACTTTGGAATAAAAACTATGATAACTGTGTTACTTGTCTACAAACTAGTGACGATAGAGTCATTGGTGTTCAAATAGAACTATCACCTATCAAATCTAAAAACATTTTGGAAAATACTCAGAAGAAATTCTTCAGAACAAGAGAGTACGCATCAATATATTGACACAAAAGATTGGTTAAACTATTTCAAAGCTCTTTTGTTCAAACCAAACCAACATCCAATTCCTGTTTTTGAGGAAGAGGTAAACTTAGAATATGACCAAGTCCTTAACTGTTCTATTACTATAGATGATGTTAACAATAGTATACGAAAATTGAAATCTGGGAAATCTCAAGGAAGAGACGGCATAGGGGCTAAGTTTTATAAAAATACTTGTCAAATAATATGTCCTTTATTGTGCGAACTCTTCAATAATATACTTGATTATGGTTGTTTACCAAGTTGTTGGTCCGAAAGCATCATTGTTCCTATCCATAAATCGGGATCAAAGACAGACCCTTCTAATTATAGGGGAATCTCTTTAATCAACACTATGTATAAAATATTTTCAAACATTGTTTTTAAAAGAATTTGCATCTGGGCGGAACAATTTCAAAAAAATAGACTAGTCACAGGCAGGATTTAGAGCTGCCTATTCAACAACAGATAACATGTTTATACTTCAAAGTATGGTTCAAAAGTACATCTGCAAGCCAGAAGTTAGATTCTATGTTCTTTATGTTGATTTTCAAAAAGCATTTGATGGATTACAACACGATAAACTTTTTTCTACATTACATGATATCGGTCTTAGAGGGAAATTATATAATGTACTAGCATCACTATATTCTGATATGTATTGTCGTATACGTGTATCGAATGGAAAATTGATGAAACCAATGAAGTGCAACATTGGTGCAAAACAAGGGGATGTGACAAGCACGATAATTTTTAATCTTTACATCAATGAGCTATCACGCGTATTACGAGAAAAGGGTCATAGAGGCATTTTCATTACTGAACAAATTCCTAACGTTTATGTATTCTTTTTGCAGACGACATTGCCAACTTCGCTGATTCTGTTAATGAACTACAAAGACAATTAAATACAATATCATAATTTTGTAATACATATGACATGACACTAAACGAACAAAAGACAGAAATCATTGTTTTTCGACGAGGCGGTCCTTTGCGTCATACTGAAAATTGGTTTTACAGTAAATGTAACTTCTGTTTATAAATACATGTTACTTCTTTTCACCCCTAAATTGTCATGGTCTAAAGCAAAAACAAAGCTTGTAGCCCAAGCAAAGAAATCAATAAACGCAATAAAGACTTATCATAGAACTTTTGGAAATTTTAATCTTAGAGAACATTTTAAACTATTCGATTCTATGGTGAAACCTATTCTTTTATACGGGGGAGAAATTTGGGGAAATGAATTTTCAAGTAGCATATAACAAGTACAAATACAATACTGTTAAGAATTTCTTGGTACAAACCAATCAATAAATG
Organism: Cerastoderma edule; assembly: GCA_947846245.1. NCBI lineage: Eukaryota > Metazoa > Mollusca > Bivalvia > Cardiida > Cardiidae > Cerastoderma > Cerastoderma edule. Next base: position 11,719,115 of record OX401406.1, on the reverse strand, counting down.
ATTGTATGGCTCTTGGTGAATGTGGCAGACTTCCATTATGCTGTGAATATTACTTTAAAGTTATTAAGTATTGGTGTAAACTTTTAAGAATGCCCGAATATAGATATCCAAGAAATTGTTATTTAATGTTAAAGAAACATGATAATATTGGAAGAATTAATTGGGTGACAAATGTAAAAAATCTTCTTTATCAATATGGTTTTTTGGTATGTGTGGATAAGCCAGGACATGGGTGACCTTGACATGTTTTTAAAATATTTCAAACTGAGACTTAATGACTGCAAAACACAGGACTGGTCTGCTAGTGTGAATGGGTCATCTCGATGTGATACCTACAAACATTTTAAATCATTATTAGAACCTGACAAATATTTATCTATTGGACTCTCTTATCAATTTAAAAAGGCATTGTCAAGATTTAGATGTTCAAACCATAAATTTACGATAGAAACTGGGAGACACCAAAACTTTCCAAGAGAAGAGAGAATCTGTACTTTTTGTTTCAATGAATCTAACACTAGAATAATAGATAACGAATACCATGCTTTCTTTCATTGCGAAAAATATGTACAACAACGTAATTCATATCTCTACAATTGGTATTACGGAAATGATGGTGAAGAAATTTGTTATAGCCTCCTCAGAACAGAAAATGAAGTCCAAATACGAAAAATAGCTTTATATGTTTTTATGATAATGAATCAATCTTAAATCTTAACTGGTTAAGAATCCAGGAACAATGGTTTAATCTCTAAAAATAAGAAAGTATGAAACACAAAGATGTTGAGTCTTTTGTAATTATAAACAACTCTTACACATTTGTATATTTTAACATGTAAATTATATTATGGGCCAGAGGCCTTTGACTGAATAAATATATTGTATTATTGTATTATCACCTAACAATTCTGTATTTTTGTTTCAAGTTTATCTTCCAACTAAGAATAATGGTAATGATTTATGTTCTAAATACTTAAATGTAATTCAAGACCTTTTTTTCCTGATATTACGTTAAGGGGAAAATCATTTTTATGGGTGATTTTAACTGTCACGTAAACAGTATTAATTTTACAATTTAGACAGTCGTGACAAACAGTTTGCATCTTGCTTACAACACAATATGTTATCATTAGTTACGTCCCTTAAAAGATGTGGTGGTGCGAGATCTACATATGAATCTCCGTGCGGACAAAGTATTATTGATAATATTATTTTTAGTTTTGATGATATGAACGATCTGGTTTCCTGTGATATGAACAATGCTAATTCGCCACTTTATTCAAATCATAGAGCGGTAAGAAGCACCTTTAATTTCTATGTTTCATTTTCAGCAGACTCCTGTCCTCGCGTCAAGCGAGTCAAATGGTCGAAAGGCTCGCGTGTTGACAGAGATATGTATAGATAGATACTCATTGGAAATCGATATGGGGTTATCTGCCCTACTTGATTTTAATATCAACCGGATTTAGGATATTGACGCACTTTACACATCATTTGTAAATTCGTTGTTAAATACGGCTGATCTTTTTATTCCTATTAGTTCGTATAAACCACATATCAAACCATACTGGTGTCGAGAACTGTCATCGTTAAATAAAAATATGATCAGTAAGACACAAGGCTGGTTAAAGTGTGGATCTCAAAGACAAGGATCAGTATACCTTAATGATCTTAAGGAGTAGAAACGTAAATTTCGTAGGAAACACAGAAAACATGTTGAACAGTATATGGTTAAACTATATGATGACAAAGATCGTGCTGCTGAAGTCAACAAGATCCATTTTGGCAACTGGTTAACTTTAGGCGCAATTCATCAAAAAATTCCCCTGGGGCAGAAATAAATTTTAATGGGGTCATCTGTCGAGATAATGCTTCAATCGCAAAGGGTTGGCATAATTACTTTCAACAGGTGTACTCCTTTGATGAAAATACATGTTTCGACAATGAATTCAAAAGCTATGTTAAAACTCAGTTTTCCAATTTTAAGACCTCAGACATTTTCCTTAATACAAAATGCTCTTCACAAGTTACGCCGGAAATCGTCAAAAAGATTCTTAAATCGGTCAATCGCAACAAAGCTCCAGAGTATGATCAAGTATGTTATGAACATATACTTTATGGCGGTGTTCTAGTTCGTAAGGTTCTTGCCAAACTCTTATCAGATATGATGCATTTTTCGGATGTTTCCTTAAGTATGAAAAGAAGTGTCATAATTACATTGTTCAAAGGAGGAAAAAGGATCGAAAGGACCCAAATAATTACCGAGCTATTACCCTGACATCCTGTATTTTAAAATTCTTTGAAAAAGTTTTACATAATAGAATGCAACTTACTCCATCATTGCGACTGAGTTTGTTTTAGGGTGGTTTCCAACAAGGTCTTGGTTGTTTAATGACATCTTTTATATTTCGTGAGTGTATTTACTTCGCTAAGGAAACTGTTAGCTAACTGTACGGCTGTTATTTGGACTGTAAGCAAGCATTTGACAGACTGTTACTTTATGGTCATTTTATAAGCTTATTCTTAAAAAGACAGATATAATAGCATTGCGCTGCCTTTTAGATATGTACTCAGGTTTACACAGCTCAGTACAGATATAATAGCATTGCGCTGCCTTTTAGATATGTACTCAGGTTTACACAGCTCAGTACAGATATAATAGCATTGCGCTGCCTTTTAGATATGTACTCAGGTTTACACAGCTCAGTACAGATATAATAGCATTGCGCTGCCTTTTAGATATGTACTCAGGTTTACACAGCTCAGTACAGATATAATAGCATTGCGCTGCCTTTTAGATATGTACTCAGGTTTACACAGCTCAGTACAGATATAATAGCATTGCGCTGCCTTTTAGATATGTACTCAGGTTTACACAGCTCAGTACAGATATAATAGCATTGCGCTGCCTTTTAGATATGTACTCAGGTTTACACAGCTCAGTACAGATATAATAGCATTGCGCTGCATTTTAGATATGTACTCAGGTTTACACAGCTCAGTACAGATATAATAGCATTGCGCTGCATTTTAGATATGTACTCAGGTTTACACAGCTCAGTACAAATAAGGAGCATGTTATCTAAATTGAGCTTCCCGGTCCTACAGGGTACCAAGCAAGGAGGGATTACAAGCCCATTTGTTTATTTAGTGTTTGTTGATGGGCTTATCAAAGAACTGGAAGATTCTGGGTTAGGTTTATGCATTGCCGGTCTTGACTGCAGTTCATTAAGCGTTGTAGATGACATGGTTCTTGTTTCATTGTTAAGAATGGGACTGCAAAAAATGCTTGATATTTGCCATGAACATTCCCGAAAATGGAGGTTCTTTTACAACCCTAGTAAATGCTCTGTAACTGTATCAAAAATCAATGCCATAAACCGAATCTGGCGTTTGGGGAGTAGCATTATCTCTGAAGTTGAGAATTACACACATCTTGGGGTTAATTGTACCAAAAACTTAAGTTTATCTGACAATATTGTAAAACATTAAGAAACACATTGATTAGTCTTGTAAATGTTGGTCTACATATGAGCGCAGACTTCACCCCTCAACTTCTTTTGAAATATATAAGGCAGTTGTCGTTCCAAGAGCACTATATAGTTGTAAATTGTGGTCTCATTTTAATGTCACACACTCTCTTAAGCATAAAAAAGCACATAGGTTCTGCATAAAATACATGTAAAGTATTCCAATTTATACTCGAACTGATATATGTCTTTGCTAAGCTAGACTTTTACCGCTAAAGGAAGAAATAGAGTACAGAAAATTATTTTTTTTGGTGAACTATGTAGAGTTGTCAAAACAGCTTTATAACTATCGGTTTGTAATATTGCAAAATTTTGGGATTTTTAATAGATCATCACCGTATTTGGCAAGGCATTATGGTAATTGTGATAATTGTGTTAATACTTTAACTCAAATAGTTAGACTCCTATCTGGTTTTAAAAACATTCTGGTCAGTATTGAAATAAACCGTACATTGTTAGTCTCCGTCGTTCCTGTTCTAAGTAACCTTTGGGAACACTATAACTGAACGATTTCAAACGGAAATCACCTCTAGTTTTTTATATGTATTTCGGGAACCCGAACCTGTTGATTTGTATGCTTTGATAGGAGCATGATTGCATGTATACTGTATCATTTTCTTCACATGTTTTCGATCCTTCATTTGCTTATTTTGTTAGGCATATGTGTAGTTTTTTTTATACTTTAATAATTCTGTATGCAAATGTATGTATACGTGTGCGTGTGTGTGTGAATAGCTATATGTGTGTATGAAGGGGCTTATATGTATATGTGTCTGTATATGAGTGTATGTGTATGTGCAGATGTAAATGTTTACACTTTTTACTCTCTATTCTGAAATTTGATGATTTTATTCAATCATCCATCATCTATCCTCCCCCTCCGGAAAACACCCATAACAAAATAGGTAGTCTGCATCCTTTCGACAGACACTTTCCTTTTTATTCAACTTCTTCTAAACCCTTGGTTTTCGTTTTCTTTTCAAGGATCATTCCCTTAATTATAACTTTTGCTTCCTTATGTCAGCCTTTTACCAGTGTCGGTAAAAGGTTTGACAAAAGAAGGGAAGCTTACACATTTGTTGTTCAATTCGTATTTGTCCTGTGTCTATTTTTCTTGTTCTATTTGCAATTCTTCTTGTTTTTCACTTCATATTTTGCTTGAAATTTCTGCTGTATGTATTTTGTTTGTATTTATTATACATTTGATTGTTAATTCGTCATTTTGGCAGAAAAATAATATAAAAACAAATCTGAATTATTATAGAACATGAAGACAAATCGTATGGTGGAAATCTGACTTGTTATAGGTCATACGGACATATCGTATGACGGATATCTAATATGTTTTAGGTCATGTAGACAAATCGAACGGTGGAAATCTGATTTATTATAGGTCATACAGACATATCGTATGACGGATATCTGATATGTTATAGGACATGTAGACAAATCGTACGGTGGAAATCTGACTTGTTATAGGTCATACAGACATATCGTATGACGGATATCTAATATGTTATAGGTCATGGAGACATATCGTTCGGTGGAAATCTGACTTGGCATAGGTCATACAGACATATCGTATGACGGATATCTGATATATTATAGGTCATGCAGACAAATCGTACGGTGGAAATCTGACTTGTTATAGGTCATACAGACATATCGTATGACGGATATCTAAAAAGTTATAGGTCATGGAGACATATCGTTCGGTGGAAACCTGACTTGTTATAGGTCATACGGACATATCGTATGACGTATATCTGATATGTTATAGGTCATGAAGACATATCGTTCGGTGGAAATCTGACTTGTTATAGGTCATACGGACATATCGTATGACGGATATCTAATATGTTATAGGTCATGGAGACATATCGTTCGGTGGAAATCTGACTTGTTATAGGTCATACGGACATATCGTATGACGGATATCTAATATGTTATAGGTCATGTAGACAAATCGTACGGTGGAAATCTGAATAGGTCATAGGGACATATCTTATGACGGATTTCTGATATGTTATAGGTCATGGAGACATATCGTATGGCGGATATCTGATATGTTATAGGACATGTAGACACATCATACGGTGGAAATCTAACTTGTTATAGGTCATACAGACATATCGTATGACGGATATCTGATATGTTATAGGTCATACGGACATATTGCATGGCGGCTATCTGATATGTTATAGCTGATACGGACATATCGTATGGATATCTGATACGTAATAGGACATGGAGACAAATTGTACGGTGGAAATCTGACTTGTTAAAGGTCTTACGGACATATCGTATGACGGATATCTGATATGTTATAGGACATGTAGACAAATCGTACGGTTGAAAACTGATTTATTGTAGGTCATACGGACATATCGTATGACGGATATATGATATGTTATAGGTCATGTAGACAAATCGTACGTCGGAAATCTGACCTGTTATAGGTCATACGGTCATATCGTTCGGTGGAAATCTGATTTATTATAGGTCATACGGACATATCGTATGACGGATATCTGATATGTTATAGGACATGTAGACACATTGTACGGTGGAAATCTGATTTATTATAGGTCATACAGACATATCGTATGACGTATATCTGATATGTTATAGGACATGTAGACAAATCGTACGTCGGAAATCTGACCTGTTATAGGTCATACGGTCATATCGTTCGGTGGAAATCTGATTTATTATAGGTCATACGGACATATCGTATGACGTATATCTGATATGTTATAGGACATGTAGACAAATCGTACGGTGGAAATCTAACTTGTTATAGGTCATTCGGACATATCGTATGGCGGATATCTGATATGTTATAGATCATGTAGACATATCGTACGGTAGAAATCTGACTTGTTATAGGTCATACGGACATATCGTATGACGGATATCTGATATTTTTAGGTCATATAGACAAATTGTACGCTGGAAATCTGACTTGTTATAGGTCATACGGACAAATTGTACGACGGATATCTGAATTATTAAAGGACATGTAGACATATCGTACGGTGGTCATTTGGCTTGGTATAAGTCATATAGACAAATCGTATATCTGATATTTGACTTGTTATAGGAAATATAGACAAATCATATGACGGATATCTGACATGTTATAGAACATAGAGATATCGTACGGTGGAAATATGGCTTGTTATAAGCCATGGAGATAAATCGCATGGTGTATATCTGACGTGTTTATGATCATAGACAGAGGTCGAATGACGGTTAAATGACCTATACATGTAGGACTTACACAGACCCAGAACGTCTGACCAAATGATACGCATAGATACAGACAGGATTACGAAAATTTGACCAAGGACAAAGCGCAAATTGAATGAGAAATATAACTAGTTGAAGGTCACAGCGACGGATCGATGACGGACAGTTGAAGGACATGGAGACAGAACGAAATAAAGATGTCAGGCCAGTTTAATGACTTTATCTGCATTTAACTAAAAGACGTTTATCCAGCCATCTAATTGAAAGAGTGCATGGTGTATAAAGTACATCCGGTAACGAAGTAAACAGAAAAAATAACGTATATTCGGACATTCGACTGAATGAGTACAACCAGCAATCTAACAGAAAGACTGAATACCGATTGTCCAACCATATTATTGAAAGATTAAATTATATATATCCGGCCATGTTGTAAATGAAAAACAAAACTGTCCGCAAATATAGTGAACAGAACATATGACGTTTATCCGATCATCTAAATAAAAGACTGAATTCGTTTAACTGGCCATGAAACTAACAGAGAGCATGACGTATATCTAGCTATCTTACTGACAGACTGTCTGAGGTTATTCCAGTCGATAAAGGCTTAAATACGTTTGTCTGGTCATTTAACTGAATAATGTATTTCATATATTGCTATCTATGAAATATTGGGATTTCTCAGTGTGACGATTTTGAAAAACTCCATTTCCTTTGTATTGTCGGACTGTAGTGAGACATCACACTGGGATGTGATATAAATTTCTTGCTGGAACTACCTTTTAAGTAATTCACATTGGACTTTGTTTGATTGATAAATCCAGATATTTATGATCAAGTTTTGTTCTATGAATTAATTACATACATTGAAGACTTGTAAACATGTGTTTAATCACTAGTCCAGCATTCCAGCATCTACAATTTCTCCTTAAATATGTCTCCTTCACTGGAAACCCAACATGGCGGCGATATGACATTGCAATCGGTGTTCGATTTAATGCGTTTCATCTTCAAACGGTCGTACGATTAAATCCGATTTAATCCCACATAAGGGAATATACTAAACAGTTAACTGACTGGATCCAGATATCAAACATCTGTCACTCGTATGTATGTTATCAGGTCAAAAGTCTCCTTCCTTTGGAGCTCGATTTGGACCAGAAAACACCCACATTTGTGACAGAAATTTGATATCACCGGACTCCAGTTAATGAATTTCTATCTAGCAATCTAATTTACAATCTTTCCATTGTATATATTGTCATCTAACTGACAAAATAAATGTTGCATATCTGACCAGTTAACTGATAGACAAATTGACGTATACCTGGTCATTGAATATACCGGCTGAATAACATTTATCTGGCAAACTTACAAACCCCATAGTCCAGTCATCCTATGAAAAAAATGGACTCAACCGTCAACTAATTGCAACAGAAACGAAATCTCTTTTAAAGTTATCATGAATGTATAAGAGATGACAGAAAAAAAGTCCTCCAAAATCCCTTCAGGGGAAATTGGTTAAAAACTCGTTTTATTATTGCTACTTTCAGGCCTTATGGAAAAAATCGAAATATTTGTATTTATCTACCAAAATAGAACAAAACCCCAACAATTCACACAAAAATGATGTTTTCATAAGCGGTATACTCTATCTACATGTCTTTATATCATTCGCATCAGTTTGCCTTCTAAAATTGATTTATTCCTATAAATATTGTAAATTGAAAGGGGTCAACTTACCCCACCCACCCATTAAAACTAAAGATTTTTTTTTTTTATGTCAATGCATTCCTATATGATAGAATTCGATATTATCTGGCAAAGCTTGTTCTCTAAAACTTAATTCAAAGACAAAACACACCTTTTTGTATTAGATGACTTATATATAAAGACAATCACTTAAATAAGGTACCGAAATCCATATATGCCTATATAAGAAAAACGAAATTTATGACACAAGCAATACAATATTCATGTGGTATTTTTTGACGTTTTGCATTTGTTTTGTGAACTTAAAAAACAATAATTGAAATAAAGGAAGAAATATATTGGGAAAAGCAGCAAAAGTAGTACTATTCTATTGCCCCTTTCTCACTATGTGCCAGCTTTCAAAAATATGTGTACACTCATGGAATTACACATGGAGTACACTATGCGTTAAAAAATAAGGGCACGCCTAAATTAAATATTGAGGTATCTTTAATTTCGTTTAAAACACAGACCAGATATTCTATCAAAATCAATATCAAAATCAAGATCGGGTATGACCTCCACATGCAGAAATACATGCACAACATCAAGGGGGGGCATTTATCCTAAAGTGCTGCACCAAATTGGTTGGTATGGGGGCGACGTGACTCTCCTATCAACAACATCCAATACATGCTCAATGGGAAAGATGTCTGATTATTTCGCAGATCACTGGATTGTCAAGATGCCCTGTTTCCTGACGAAGTCAACTGCAACACGAGCTCTGTGGGGTCAGAAATTATTATCCTGGAAGACAAAGTTTTTGACCAATTCTATGTGCAAATGGGACAACACCACCCCAGACCATGATGCTCCCTCGCTAAAAGAAATCATGCTCCAAGATAGTGGTAAATTTGTATCTCTCCCCACGTCGATGCTATCAGAATCGCAGACAGAACCTTGACTCATCCGAAAAGACCACATGACGCCACCGACGTATAGGCCAACCTTAAAGTTGCTAGCACAACCGTAAACGATAATATCTGTTCAGCCTTGATATGATGACACCATGACTTGCCCGAGATTTACTGTACTGCTAGAAACTCGAAGTCCTGTCACGGTATGGATCTCCTGCTTTGGTTATGATGCGGTTACGAAACAGTTGCGCAAAGCAATAATCCATAAAAGGCGATCTTGCTGGAATGTTGATTTCCTAAGCTGCCCATGCCCCCTCCTAATTTGGACATCACCAGTCTGTTGGTGTAAAGCTGCAGGTCGTGCAATAACAATTTTTGACTTCCCAATAAACCTGGCAACATGGTTCTAGGATTCACCAGCTTGCAACATGCCTATGCATTGCCATTTCTGAGCTTCTGAGATACTGCCATGATGGCATATTGCATTGATATGAGACTTGATTGTGTTTCATTTTTATCGTATCCAAGAATTCACGTGAGTGCACAGGCAATACATGTAATGAATACATGTAACAACACTTTATCGAATATGTTCGATTACACGGTGTCATGAGTTTGGGTTTACGTATTATGAAGAGGCAGATTCTCTCTATCCTATCTAGAAAATAGTTAAAAGTAATAGGGTTCCCTTATTTTTGCATCTCAATATATTTACAGACTCCCTTTTCCATTTTGTATCGTTCTTGCACAATTTCTGCATTAGCGAAGATTGCTCACCGACATTCCCCACACCCTCAGGAACGGTCAAGAAGGTATGTCTACAAGAACAAGGTTTTCGGTCACACTTTGTTTTACATGAGCATTTTAATTAAAGGCAATTCACAGTATTTTATAAGAACTGCTGTTTTTGGAAGTGAACAAACTTCCTCGAGTAAAACCTTTTTTGGTACCTACCTCTTCACTGCATTCCTTTTGTACACTATCCTTTCGAGAAGGACAATTTGAACATCCATTAAATACAAATATTGCAGGTTTGCTAATGACATCATCAGAATATGTTCCACGTATATCCAACAAATGCTCCTCCATATTTCGAAGGCAAACGTAAGAACAAAGCCCTATCGTCGTGTACATATTGAACTGACTCATCTAGCTATTTATTGTCACTACAGCCAACCTGTGCTTATATTTTATTTATCGAGGAAGGTTTGTCAGCTAGTTTCAATAACCCAGAAGACCCATATCGTGATGGCGGGAAACTACAAAGCTCTTTCTTAAATATATCTCCTTCATTGTCATGCAATATATCAACCGGAGCTGTTAAACGCAAATGCTGACCAGTTTGAGATGCTTCTCTAATTTCTCTTAACGTTAATTGAGAGTTTAGGGTTACGGAATGGCTTAACCTATAAAACTGTATTCTGAATCGTATTTATAAACCATGTTGTTAATATTCAATTGGCCTTCTTACGTTGCATAGTCGACAATTACACAATATATACTCGTCGACCTGACACAATGTTATCAAGTGTACAGTCCGCAACGTGGATGTCTATGTTTAGGTTGTCCGTATGATCTTTTTCATCCATCGAATGACTGGTTTCTACATGCTGATCACTTGTATATTTCTGCATTGCATTATTGTAGTATGTACATACAGGAATTGACGAAAAACATTGGTTTCTCTGTGATTCTTTCAAACCATAACCACATTTTATTTTTCCTATTGTCTTAGAACTTCTAATAAGGACCTGTTCAAAAACTTGATCTGTAGAAAATATTGCCGATGCGAGATTGCTTTGACAAACTATATGGTTGCCTTCATATAAGTGAAGAAATCTGGACTCTGTAGGTAATGTTTGGCTTTAGTTTGAAGATAACATAGGAAGATAAAAGAGCTCTAGACTGAGGCTACATTTCTCTGATGGCTTGAATTTACAGTTCTCAGCAATACAATCATTTGGCTTTGATAAACGTGTGTAGTAGGTCAGCCATTGTTTAAATATGAAACACAACTTGGAAATGCGATTTGACAAACGAAGGGCTTCTTTTCAAGTTTGTCCTACATCTTTTGAAAACTACTTCACCACATACTTCTTCAACTGGTTTTTTCTTCTTGCATAAGGATTTCATAAATGTTAACTAACGTTTTATCATTTCATTGGGTTCAACCTCGCTAAAGGTTTCAGTATTTGTCTTTGGTTTGGAAGTCCAGGTCATGCTTTCAACTTCATGTATTGTGACTTCCTCTCAAAGTAATGCAGTATTAAAAGCGATTCCCATAAGTATTACATTTAAAAATTTATTCAGTAGGAAATGGCCTCAAGTTGCTCTGGAAATAACCGTGTCATTGAACATGTGAATCACCACATTTTGAGAAATTCTGATAGTCTTGTACTTCCATTTATTGTCCACTACAACGGAAGAAGCTCAAAATGGTATGGAATCCACAATGTTAATGTGACCTTCTTGCACTCTTGATAGTATTATCCATTTTTACCTGCAAATGGAAAATAGATAAAAAGGCATGTATCATCACTTGTGCGTTGATTTTGTCTGCAGCATTTCCAATATTGGTATTATTCAGTTAACTTCACTGCAAATGAAAATATTAAATTAAACACAACCACACTTGCTTTATCTTACTTTCGATTGAAGGTTGTACTTAAGCGTAATTCACCTTAATTTTCATAGTTCATACAACATATGTATTAATGATGAATGATAATTAAAAACGTTATAAGAAGAAAAAATGTGACTATAATGATATCTTTATCATACAATAGGTTATAGTAATAAATGCACCTTCAGAGTAAATTACAATCGCCACCAGATGATATTTGCCGACGATCTTTATCTCATTCACATCTTCACTCTCCATCTTTAACCTTCAATTCGATCTATTTTGCCAAAGATTAAGAAACTAAGCAAATGTAAAAATCAATTAAACAAATCATAAATTGATTTATTTCATTATTTGCAAAAAAATACTTTAAGAATAGAATAATTTTAACATATGAACATGATCGATTTAATTGAGTGAGTAAGAGAAACTTGTGTTTTCGTCAAATCATTAACTACAATGGCACTAATGGGCCATCGTAGTTTTTAAAAAAAGGAACAGCTATTCCGAGGTAAATATTTTATATTTATTTTATATATTTGTCATTGTAAGGTGTATTTTTGTCATTCTATTCATGTTTAAAGATATATTTGAGTGTGAATGGTCATAAAATCGATGTTTTAGGCGAAATTAAACAAGACAAACACTTTTTGAATTACCCACGAAAACCCATTACAAAGCATTCTGCAGGCTATTTCAAAAATATTTTTTCATCTAAAATTTAATCATAAACATACAATTATGTTCTTTATAAGATAAAGGCATATATAAATGATAATAAGCTCAACTTACCATTTCATGTGACTTTCAACAGCAAGTTGACCTCGAAATTTACCGATGACAGTTCACACTGTGTACCTTTCTATGGTGGTACCTTCGAACCATGCAAAATCTCGCACTTTTCAAAAAGTTTAAATGCATTTTTCAGTATTTTCCCCAGGAGGGATTTCTGAGGACTTTTTATATGTTATAAAGGAAGTGTTCAGCTATAATAAAATCACAAATTTGTTTCTGTTGCAATTAGTTGTGGGTTGACTTACAGATTGACTGGACTACCATGACATATAGAATACCATCCCATTATCATATACTTTCCGGTGGATTACCCTGTAATATCAGTGGATTATGATATCACAGGATATTTTCACTGTTTCAAAGTGGGGGAATATCAGGAACTACTTTCTTTTCCCCATGGGGCACCCCATATTACACAAGATCAATGACGTCAGAAGTCATAATGTAGGACGTTTATTTATGAGCAATATCAGGTCAACAAAGTTCATAGATCTATATGTTATGAAAAATCACTTTGATTCAACTTGTTTAGAAATGAGTGAAATTTACTCAAACAAGGCATTCTGAAGTATTTTTTTTTAACTTGGGAATGATCAAGATGTTACATCAAGGTAAAGGTATTTTTTTTTTAGCAAATTTCCCTCAATGGTTGCTCATTCTTATTGACTATCGTTGTGTTTCATGTTTAGTTTTCATGACATTTCCCCCCTAAAAAATTGGTTGAGAATGAATCCTATGATTTTACTGTGAAGACAAACACTGTAAACAAAAAATCTCCCCCAAGACATCTGGATTAAATTTTTACATAGTTTTACAATGCAAGAGTTATGCATAGTTCCAATTTAACAGCAGGAATGTTTTGAGATGGTCAGGAACGTTTTATAAAAATTGAATAAAAATGACATTTCATCATCAACTGACATACTGAAAAACACTAATCACAACTTTAATGAGAGTCGTTGGAATCATTTCTTTCTCCAAGTCACAAAAGTGGTGACCATATCCCTTGATAAAGCACTAGAAATCACATATGGCCTGATAATCAGTTCCTGTTCTTTAACTATAGAGTAAAATGTCATTTTGGATATTGTTTATGACTTGTTTTGTTTTGGGTCCAAGTTGGCTGCAAACTTCAATGTATTTATGTCTCGGACTCTCCATCAATGTTATCTAGGTGATTTCCCTTCATGAATGTGAACCTGCAATAAAAAGAGAGAAAATCAAATGTGTTTCATCTTTTTTTTTGATAATATTCACATACAAATTTTTTTTCTTTAAAAGAGGAAAGATATCTTTCAACTTATGCTTCAAACAATGAATACTTTTCTCTGCAATTGAAAGGGCTTTAAATTGATTCCAAATCTCAAATGTGCTTGATTTAACTTTGAAATAAATCCAATCAATCTAATCTAAAATAATCATTAGACAAGATTATGAAGTTTCTTAATTGTCTTACCCAATAATTCCATATTCTAAAAAAATCAACTACTGAGAACTTGATGAACTTCTGTAACAAAAGGATACATTACCCAAATGAGCAATTAATCCATTTGTCAAAATAATTCCTACCAAATACCCTTATTTAAAGAAAACATATTTCAACAATGACTTTTTATATGCTATGCATCCTTGATTCCTTAGATTTCGACCCTTCGTCTGAATTCGACCCCTTAGCAAAATCGGAATTTATGCACGTGGAGTACCTTGTTACATCATCAAGAGAAGTAGAATTTACTCTACTCGTCCGTTTTCATCATCAAAAGCAAGAACAATGAGGAAGAAATAGGAATGCTGTATGTATACTGTAATTAAAACCTTGTGTGATTCATTTTATTTTGCAAAAATCCTATGTTTTTCTAAACAAAAACACATAGAAATGGCTAATTGTGTATAAGGAGAAACAATATGAAACAATCCAAGCAAGCATTCTCAGGGGAAAACTGTGAGAAGTACTAATTTATTAATTAAGAAGAATACAAGTAACAAAATAACAGCGAAACCACTCATGTCGAATACAACGAAGGGCGAAAACGTTTAGGGTTTGTAACGGTAAAAAGCGACTGTAGATAAATTTCTCACCTTATAAGTAAATAACTTGCGTAATATCGCATGTGTGTTTCGGCTGTCTCATGTCTGTGCAGTTATGTGTTTACTTCTTCCACTGTTCCAAATACACCGTAGATGATCATGAATCGTTGGTGGGCGAATTTCCACGGCGACGAACCTCAACGTTTCAGCTTGACGCTCAATCTCCATCCCACAATATTGACAATACATTATTTTGTAAATCTATTGTTTGAAATGACGATGTACTGTATTTGTATAAGTCAAATAAAATTATTCTGATTCTGATTCTGATTAATAACTGGCGAAGGTTGTTGGTCCATTTTAGTTATTAAACGCTTCTTACACATGACATGTCCTTAACTAAGTGGCGATAGTATTGAATTGTCTTCCATCGGACATATTGTTAGAAGTTAAAAATTTGAAGCGGCGAGGCGAGAGCATATGGCGTCCATTGAAAATCTCGTGACCTTAAGAGCTAAGTATTTTCACTCGTGGCTCCGCCACTCGTGAAAATATAGCCCTTGAAGTCACTCAATGAAATATATCTCGATCATACACCGACATTTACAAATATTATCTCTTTGACTAACGTAATGAAGCACTACCAACAGGCCGTTTAACTGAGGGAGTAAATGAAATGTAAAGGGCCATATAACTGACATGCTATCCAATATCTTACCAGAACTCTTACAGACAGACAAAAAATCATTTATCCGGCAATCTCACCAACAGCCTGAATGCATTCATCCGGTCTTCTAAACATTATATAGAATGACGTTCATCATGTTATCTAACTATCATATAGAATGACGTTCATCATGCCATTTAACCATTATATAGAATGACGTTCATCATGTTATCTAACTATCATATAGAATGACGTTCATCATGCCATTTAACCATTATATAGAATGACGTTCATCAGGCCATTTAACTAATATGAAAATAGGCAAAGCCTAAACCGGGCGAAAGAGATTTTTTCCTTCAGTTAATGAACAGTGCTAATTCTGGATTTGTATAACATAATGTTCCCTTTGTATTGTATCAGTAGTACTAGGCCAGGGAGCAGTGTCCTGTCTGAAGGCACTCCAATTTGAAATAAATAGCCATTGTCAAGATACAAATCAGATGTGTTTAATATATAACCTACGACACCAACTACTTTATTCTACCACTGTGGATATATATGAGTTGCTAACCATTACGAATAGTACATACACATTGTCATTAGACAAAAGTATAGTTGGTATTGAGCTTGAATAATTATGCGTTTGATACTTCGGCTTGTATGATATTCTTTCGAAAGGCATTGCACCACGACTTTTTAAATGTCTAACCAAAGCGCAATGATATTCGTATGGGTTAAATGGTCAGTGTCTAGGGTAACTCAGATGATCCAAGCTTTAACTGTGGCGAAGAATGAAATATCTACGTCTGGATCATTCGGACTATGTCTTGGGAGGAATATTGGAAGGTTCTGGTGGGGAAATAACAGGAGCAGAGATTAATGTCCATTGATAAAACTGAAACACTCTGTTGAAAATGGTGTTAAACCATAATCCAACAATAGCATCTAAGACTTAAACATTTATGTATGGTTGGATGCTATCAATGGATACTCCATAACCACATTTTAGCTGTGATCCAGGTCCTACCCAAAACTAACTTCGGGGGGTGGGGGTGGAACGCTTCTTCATGTTGAATTATTTTGACTAAACCACAGAGCAACGATGTTTATATGGGGTAAGTGATCGGTGGCTTAGAAGGTTTATTCGCAGGAACTGACGAGGAAATAATTGGAACAAACAGGGATATGTCTACTGACACAACTGAAACATTCTGTTGAAAATGTTGTTAAACCATAATCAAACATAGCATCCAAGACTCATGTATGTGTGGTTGGTGGTTCTCGCTAGATACTCTCATGTTTTAGCTATCCTACCCATATCAGTAATGCAATAAGAAACAGAAGACACTGTTAGTGCATTATCAAAACCACCAAACTAAATAATTTGAATTCCAAAATCTCTCCATGCAAAATGAGGATTCAATGCAAGACTTCAGTTAGTACTTCCAATATGTGAAGCACTTACAGTTTTGTATTGCACTGAAACCTTGATATGTAGAATTTACTCTTCACCAAATTGTATTTTGTAAGTATATGCTTTCTCTGAATCATTCTTAAAAACCTTTCTCAGCATATGATTTAATGATGACATAGAGGGGAAAATTTGTGTTAGGAAGGAAATCCATCATTGTCAAAAGTCTTTGAAATTATCTAAAGCACCAAAAGTCTTTCTATAATTAGTTGAAACAAACAAAAGATAATTCTATTGTTAAACAATTGACAACATTTATTCAGGTTAATTAGTAGTAATAACAAACACTTTTCTCGATAGAATATGTACAGATCTATACAAAAACTTGTTCAAATGATCAGCCATAGTGTTAGCCTTCTCCAAAATGCAATGCATGATTTACATTATGTTGTTTGAATAAGGAAAGTTATATAAGTTTGCATATTTTCCACATTTAAACATAACCTTAAATGCTGCAATGTTGAGTCAATAACCTGTTACTCCTTTTAACAAACTATTGATTAAAGTATTCTTTCCAAATGTTTTGTTTCATCATCTTCAGGGTGTAATATCCATACTTGTGGAATATTTCACAATCTACAAAAAGGAGTCCAAATTGAGATCAAAGCACAGAATTTTTGTAAATTCCTATAACTATTACATCTTCTATTGAAAGTAAACAGGCAAAATTTCATCATTTATCCTTAAAGCTTCATTTAAGCTTTATTTGTGACTGTTATCAATGAAAGTAATAGCAGATTACAAGAAATTTGAATAATTTAACTATGACATTTGATTTAAACTATGATGAGAAAAAGGATAACTGCTCATTTAGTCATTTGACTCATTTCATGATTTTGTCAGTGTTTTCTAAAAGACTCCTGCAACATGCAAAGCGTTTCATAAGGCAGAAATAATTTAACATATCTTTAACAGATAATAAGAAGCTAATGTGATGCAAGGAAATCTTTCAAAACAATGAATCTGTTAATAACAATATATTTTACCCAATAGTATTCAGAAATCATTATTGTTTATGCTTTATTTCTAGAAATGTCCAAATGATTTCAAAATGTAGAGCCATCACTGTTTGAAATAGAAATTATTTGCATCCAAAAGTGTTTGTAATTAGGAAAAAGAGAGCATTTTTGCAAAGAATGAAATCATTGTGACAAAAGGGAGTACTTGCTGTAGAAATAATGTTATAATGGTTATAATGGTGGCTTTACTCAAATTTGTTATGCCCCACTTGCATACAAATGTGTTTACATGAGTTAACAATTTACCAAACACCAAATTTTTTACTGTCCCAAATTGAAAGCGTTTGCAGACTACATTTCAAAATGTGATGAAATTGAAAAATAATCTTTTGATAGGGCAGAAAACATTGTGGGAAAAGGAAAAAATCCCACAATGTTTTCCTGAGTCGTCTTCAACAAAGTTGTTAAATTTCAGTTTTGTTTGGCAATGGGTTAACTGGTCTACTATTGAAACTAAGCAGATATTATTGTATTTCATTAAACAATAATTCACCCTATTGCACCTTTTGCAGTAAAAAGGTCCCTCAAATCAGTGGTAGAATATGTAATAAATTGAACCAGCAATATGTATCTCAGTTTTAAATGCTATCTGCTGCCTTATATTGTACAAAATAATGAATGAAAACTCTTACTGTCCAATGATTTGACTTTTAACAGTAGTTTCTTAAACATTATGGGAAAAGTTTCTTTCATCTCACAAACTGAGACAGTTTTGCTACAACTATCTATCAGTATTGGAAATACATGTGCATGTCTGTCAGTCTTGTTTGTCTTGTGCTACAAAACATAGATTCCACACATGTTTTAGATTTAAACGTTTACAGAAAAAAATGCAGAGACAGTTTTCATACAGGTCTTCATCTGTTTTCTTTTTGTCAAGGTAATCTTTCATGTCAGCACATCATGTACAGTTCCTCCTCTGTCAGGCACAGATATTTCTGTTTAAAAGAGATAATGGAAGAAACATAAGTTTAAAACAAAATCCATGTTAAAATGGTTCTTTCTTTGTCACTGTACCTTGTACATAACAGAAGTGTTTTGATGTGTATATGTACATAAAACATGAATGTTGAAAAGATATCATTTCAAAAGTACTGTAGAGTCTTTTTTGTATTACCAAACTTTGTTTTGAATCTTTTAATTGGCAACACATTTGCCAAAATCTTGTTATAGAATTACTTATGATGTCTTTGTTCATTTAGTTGTAATCATTATATGAATCTCACTTGAAAAGGTAAGTAGATTTGGTTCATGTCATAGCAAGGTCTAAATATACATGGTTTGGCCACACAGTGGCATAATGGTTAGCGGCGTGGACCTGGGTTTGATCCTCAATGGCATTCACCTAAATTGATGTGTAGTGTTTCTTGGCAAGAAACATTTCCTAGCCTTATACTGGTAGGTTATACAGACATGTACCATTAAGCTCAAGACTGAGCCATGTGCATTAATGGAAAAACAAATCTATTCCAGCCACTTGTTTGAAATTCAATAGTCATTATGCATCCTTTTACATCATTGTTTATTAAGATTTCTCATCAAATTATGAATGAAAGGAAGATAAAGTAATCTAATCGGAAAATATTGCAGTGTAGTTTTTCTCTAGAAAAACCATGCTAAGAGGATGTATTGATATGTACACAAACTAAAAGTCATAAAATTTATGTTTGACATAGTGTTGAAAACAGTATAAAACACCTGTAGTTCAGGTAAAACCTTCTTTCTAAAGTAAAAATCTCTTCAAACCAAAATTTCCTTGTTTGTCTTATCTGTATTTGCAAGGTATTATTCATATCATAGTTACTTATGAAAAAGATAAGTTGTACTTACATGTGCTTATAAAACAAAGAATCTTTCTTTATGCAGTACCACAACATTCATTTCTTGGTTGCCGGTTCACATTTGACCTTCACACAGTCTGAAATATGGCTGATTCTGGAAAGCAGACAAATGAAATTAACTTAAAAGTTATTACTATGTTCCCCGACTATGTCTCCATTAATAATCGGTGAAAAGACATACGTTTTGGAAGTCATCAGGATAGGTAGATTCAAGAATCAAAGAGCAAAGAACGTGTGAATAAAAAAAAACCAGGCACATCGTCAATCCAAAAAGAAGAATCCAATACGGATCAGGATTACTCAGCCTTGAAATGATATCAATGTAAACAAACCTTTTTTCGTCTCTAAAATGTATGTCCATATTGCCCGTAGCTTTTAACACTGGAAAGTGTACTAAATACTACCTCGACACATAGATAGTTGCGGTGACATAAAATCAATATTCGGAGTAAGATAGTGCTCGTAGTGTCCATCTTGTTTGTAAACATAGGATGACGGTCCAGACTCTCTTCAATTTATCTATCTCGCTTTTAACAAAATATACTGTCAAAATATGCGTTCTTTAAACGAAAATGAAAGTGTACAAAAAGTTATCTTACCTGACATCATCGTTTTCGATGTTCGTTCAACAAGGCGATTATTTCATTCGATTTAAGATTTGAAGCGGTGATCGGAACGATGATGATTTGTAAAGAAAATGTCTTTTCACGTGATACACAAAAATGGAAAGTGCACGTTACAGTTCTTGGTGTAATCATCACCATGTCAACATGTGAAGAATTGACGGGGTTTAGGATGAGAGACGCCACCTTCACCAAATAAACAGAAAATGTTGAAATGCGGTCTAAATTTTACAAAACTGTTTATTGTTTTAGATGTTGTAAAAAATATACGGAGGAAAATCCTTCTATTTTTTGCTTGTTAACTTTGATTTTTCCCCATCATTGCTAGTAAAAGAGCTGAATAAAAATAAATTTTCGGACAAGATGGCGCCATATGGGGCAGAAAAACGGTTGCAACCAACATGGCCGAAAAAAGTCCTATAGGGTTCTGAGTAATTCGGAAATCCTTGGTTTTGTAGGTACCTTCTTTCGTTTCGTACGTACGTGTAACATATAGGCGGTCTTCAGACACGGTCTTTCGCCCGTATAATTCTTTCAAACAAACAAGATGTAAATAAAACACGAGAAAAAATGAAAAAATAAGTAGAGATGATGTAAACATGACGTCATGCCGTTCTTATGACGTCATGATTCGTCAAGCGCATGTGTTTTATTGTCAGTGCCGGACATCACAAATGTTATACGGCACCTAGTTATCGGTCCCAAAATGTCACCAGTGACAGGATAAATCATGTTATCTAACTATTATATTGAATGACGTTCATCAGGCCATCTAACCATCATGCTGAATGACGTTCATCAGGCCATTTAACCATTATATCAAATGACGTTCATCAGGCCATTTAACCATTATATTGAATGACGTTCATCCAGCCATCTAACCATCATGCCAAACGCCTTTCATCAACTATTATACTGAATAACGTTCATGCGGTCATCTAACTATTAACTGAAAAACGTTCATCAGGTCACCTAACCATTATAGGGGTCGGCCTGGTCTAATTTCCACCCATCTCCACCATGTTAAATAGCAACCGTTTGAGCAGTCACAGAGACAAACTGCTCCCATACCGTACTTTCTCGTGACCATGTCACCTTTAAACTATCTTAACAAAATCCATTTAAGGGGTTAAATGTGCATCATGACCGATCCGTTTTTTTGCTATCGGCTGATTTCCAGAGAGGGGGCGTGTCAATTCAAATAGAAGAGGTCACGCACAGACTGATAACAGACATCTTTGGTTCTCACCGCATGGAGATGTAGTCCTGTAAAATACAAACAAAACACTTTTAAAACATCAGGAGAAGACAAAGCAATCACACAGTACCAATATATATACTCTAAATGTAACACTTTCCTGTGAAAACACCTTGGAAGTGGGGCTTTCAATATTTCAAAGAACTACTTTCTAGGCTACAACGACCCGGAAGTGATTCGACACCGGGCCAACACCTATACTGAATGCCGATCATCAGGTCATCTAACCATTAAACTGAATGACGTTCATCAAGTCATCTAACCATTAAACTGAATGCCGATCATCAGGTCATCTAACCATTAAACTGAAAAACGTTCATCAGGTCATCTAACCATTAAACTGAATGCCGTTCATGAGGTCATCTAACTATTAACTGAAAAACGTTCATCAGGTCATCTAACCATTAAACTGAATGCCGATCATCAGGTCATCTAACCATTTCACTGAATGCCGATCATCAGGTCATCTAACCATTTTACTGAATGCCGATCATCAGGTCATCTAACCATTTTACTGAATGCCGATCATCAGGTCATCTAACCATTTTACTGAATGCCGATCATCAGGTCATCTAACCATTCAACTGAATGCCGATCATCAGGTCATCTAACCATTTTACTGAATGCCGATCATCAGGTCATCTAACCATTAAACTGAATGCCGATCATCAGGTCATCTAACCATTTTACTGAATGCCGATCATCAGGTCATCTAACCATTAAACTGAAAAACGTTCATCAGGTCATCTAACCATTAAACTGAATGCCGTTCATCAGGTCATCTTACTATTAACTGAAAAACGTTCATCAGGTCATCTAACCATTAAACTGAATGCCGATCATCAGGTCATCTAACCATTTTACTGAATGCCGATCATCAGGTCATCTAACCATTTTACTGAATGCCGATCATCAGGTCATCTAACCATTAGACTGAATGCCGATCATCAGGTCATCTAACCATTTTACTGAATGCCGATCATCAGGTCATCTAACCATTAAACTGAATACCGATCATCAGGTCATCTAACCATTTTACTGAAAGCCGATCATCAGGTCATCTAACCATTAAACTGAATGCCGATCATCAGGTCATCTAACCATTTTACTGAATGCCGATCATCAGATCTCTAACCATTTTACTGAATGCCGATCATCAGGTCATCTAACCATTGAACTGAATGCCGAGCATCAGGTCATCTAACCATTTTACTGAATGCCGATCATCAGGTCATCTAACCATTAAACTGAATGCCGATCATCAGGTCATCTAACCATTTTACTGAATGCCGATCATCAGGTCATCTAACCATTAAACTGAATGCCGATCATCAGGTCATCTAACCATTTTACTGAATGCCGATCATTATGTCATCTAACCATTAAACTGAATGCCGATCATCAGGTCATCTAACCATTTTACTGAATGCCGATCATCAGGTCATCTAACCATTTTACTGAATGCCGATCATCAGGTCATCTAACCATTATACTGAATGCCTATCATCAGGTCATCTAACCATTAAACTGAATGCCGATCATCAGGTCATCTAACCATTAAACTGAATGCCGATCATCAGGTCATCTAACCATTTTACTGAATGCCGATCATCAGGTCATCTAACCATTTTACTGAATGCCGATCATCAGGTCATCAAACCATTTTACTGAATGCCGATCATCAGGTCATCAAACCATTTTACTGAATGCCGATCACCAGGTCATCTAACCATTTTACTGAATGCCGATCATCAGGTCATCTAACCATTAAACTGAATGCCGATCATCAGGTCATCTAACCATTTTACTGAATGCCGATCATCAGGTCATCTAACCATTCAACTGAATGCCGATCATCAGGTCATCTAACCATTTTACTGAGTGCCGATCATTAGGTCATCTAACCATTTTACTGAATGCCGATCATCAGGTCATCTAACCATTTTACTGAATGCCGATCATCAGGTCATCTAACCATTAAACTGAATGCCGATCATCAGGTCATCTAACCATTTTACTGAATGCCGATCATTAGGTCATCTAACCATTAAATGAATGCCGATCATCAGGTCATCTAACCATTTTACTGAATGCCGATCATCAGGTCATCTAACCATTTTACTGAATGCCGATCATCAGGTCATCTAACCATTAAACTGAATGCCGATGATCAGGTCATCTAACCATTTGACTGAATGCCGATCATCAGGTCATCTAACCATTAAACTGAATGCCGATCATCAGGTCATCTAACCATTTTACTGAATGCCGATCATTAGGTCATCTAACCATTAAACTGAATGCCGATCATCAGGTCATCTAACCATTTTACTGAATGCCGATCATCAGGTCATCTAACCATTTTACTGAATGCCGATCATCAGGTCATCTAACCATTTTACTGAATGCCGATCATCAGGCCATCTAACCATTATACTGAATGCCGATCATCAGGTCATCTAACCATTAAACTGAATGCCGATCATCAGGTCATCTAACCATTAAACTGAATGCCGATCATCAGGTCATCTAACCATTTTACTGAATGCCGATCATCAGGTCATCTAACCATTTTACTGAGTGCCGATCATCAGGTCATCTAACCATTAAACTGAATGCCGATCATCAGGTCATCTAACCATTTTACTGAATGCCGATCATCAGGTCATCTAACCATTTTACTGAATGCCGATCATCAGGTCATCTAACCATTAAACTGAATGCCGATCATCAGGTCATCTAACCATTTTACTAAATGCCGATCATCAGGTCATCTAACCATTAAAATGAATGCCGATCATCAGGTCATCTAACCATTTTACTGAATGCCGATCATCAGGTCATCTAACCATTTTACTGAATGCCGATCATCAGGTCATCTAACCATTAGACTGAATGCCGATCATCAGGTCATTTAACCATTTTACTGAATGCCGATCATCAGGTCATCTAACCATTAAACTGAATGCCGATCATCAGGTCATCTAACCATTTTACTGAATGCCGATCATCAGGTCATCTAACCATTAAACTGAATGCCGATCATCAGGTCATCTAACTATTAACTGAAAAACGTTCATCAGGTCATCTAACCATTCAACTGAATGCCGATCATCAGGTCATCTAACCATTTAACTGAATGCCGTTCATCAGGTCATCTAACTATTAACTGAAAAACGTTCATCAGGTCATATAACCATTAAACTGAATGCCGTTCATCAGGTCATCTAACTATTATCTGAAAAACGTTCATCAGGTCATCTAGCCATTAAACTGAATGCCGTTCATCAGGTCATCTAACTATTAACTGAAAAACGTTCATCAGGTCATCTAACCATTAAACTGAATGCCGTTCATCAGGTCATCTAACTGTTAACTGAAATACGTTCATCAGGTCATCTAGCCATCATACTGAATAACGTTCATCAGGTCATCTAACCATTATACTGAATGCAGTTAATTAAGTCATCTAAACAACATACTGAATGGCGTTCATCCGGTCATCTAACCAAAATACTGAATGCCGTTCATCTAGACATATAACTATCATACTGAATAACGTTCATTAGGACATCTAACCATCATGCTTTCTGCCGTTCATCAGGACATCTAACCATCATTGTGAAAACCGTTCATCTGGGCATCTAACCATCATACTGAATGACGTTCATCTGGACATCTAACCATCATACTGAATGACGTTCATCTGGACATCTTACCAACACAATGAATAATGCTCACCAGGTCATCTAACCATCATACTGAACGACGTTTATCTGGACATATTACAATCATACTGAATGATGTTCATCAGGTAATTTAACCAACATACAAAATCACTTCCATCAGGTCATCTAACCACCATTCTGAGTGGCGTTCAACAGGACATCTAACCAATATACTGAAAATGGCGTTCATCTGTACATCTAACCATCATGCTGAATAACGTTCATCTTGTCATCTAACCATTATACTGAATGACGTTCATCAGGGTACCGTTTTACTAAACAGCTTACAGAAAATGTTTGCGTAAGTCATAATTGATAAACATGGGTACTATCTTCAATGAAAGTACAATATTGCAATGTGACACGTCATTGGAAGCGTCTCGGAGAGACACAATGATGTGTTACTTTGCAATATTGCTTAGCCAAATATTGAAAAAAGAGGAACTGTTGCTTTAGACTTACGGAATTCCTAAGCGTAAACTGTTTAGTAAAACGGTACCCAGGTCATCTTACCATCATACTGAATGACGTTCATCATGTCATCGAAGCATTATACTGAATGCCGTTCATCAGGTCATTTAACCAACATACTGATGACGTTCATCAGGTTTCTAACCGATATACTGAATGCTGTTCATTCGGCCATTTAAATATTATATTAAACGATGGTCATCCGGTCATTAAACCATCATATTAAATACCGTTCATCTGGACATCCAACCATTATAATAAATGACGTTCATCAGGTCATCTTACCATCATTCTGAATGACGTTCATCGGGTCATCTAACCATTATACTGAATGGCGTTCATCATGTCATCAAACCATCATTCTGAATGGCGTTCATCAGGTCATCAAACCATCATTCTGAATGGCGTACATCAGGTCATCTAACCATTATACTGAATGACGTTCATCAGGTCATCTAACCATCATTCTGAATGACGTTCATCTGGTCATCTAACCATTATACTGAATGGCGTTCATCAGGTCATCAAACCATCATTCTGAATGACGTTCATCTGGTCATCTAACCATTATACTGAATGACGTTCATCAGGTCATCAAACCATCATTCTGAATGGCGTTCATCAGGTCATCTAACCATTATACTGAATGGCGTTCATCATGTCATCTAACCATTAAACTGAATGGCGTTCATCATGTCATCTAACCATTAAACTGAATGGCGTTCATCATGTCATCTAACCATTATTCTGAATGGCGTTCATCATGTCATCAAACCATCATTCTGAATGGCGTTCATCATGTCATCAAACCATCATTCTGAATGGCGTTCATCAGGTCATCAAACCATCATTCTGAATGGCGTTCATCAGGTCATCTAACCATTATACTGAATGGCGTTCATCATGTCATCAAACCATCATTCTGAATGGCGATCATCAGGTCATCTAACCATTATACTGAATGACGTTCATCTGGTCATCAAACCACCATTCTGAATGGCGTTCATCAGGTCATCAAACCATCATTCTGAATGGCGTTCATCATGTCATCAAACCATTATACTGAATGGCGTTCATCATGTCATCAAACCATCATTCTGAATGGCGTTCATCAGGTCATCTAACCATCATTCTGAATGGCGTTCATCATGTCATCAAACCATCATTCTGAATGGCGTTCATCATGTCATCAAACCATCATTCTGAATGGCGTTCATCAGGTCATCTAACCATTATACTGAATGACGTTCATCATGTCATCAAACCATCATTCTGAATGACGTTCATCAGGTCATCTAACCATTATACTGAATGACGTTCATCATGTCATCAAACCATCATTCTGAATGACGTTCATCAGGTCATCTAACCATTATACTGAATGACGTTCATCATGTCATCAAACCATCATTCTGAATGACGTTCATCAGGTCATTTAACCATTATACTGAATGACGTTCATCAGGTCATCAAACCATCATTCTGAATGGCGTTCATCAGGTCATCTAACCATTATACTGAATGACGTTCATCATGTCATCAAACCATCATTCTGAATGGCGTTCATCATGTCATCAAACCATCATTCTGAATGGCGTTCATCAGGTCATCTAACCATTATACTGAATGACGTTCATCATGTCATCAAACCATCATTCTGAATGACGTCCATCATGTCATCAAACCATCATTCTGAATGGCGTTCATCAGGTCATCTAACCATTATACTGAATGACGTTCATCAGGTCATCAAACCATCATTCTGAATGGCGTTCATCAGGTCATCTGACCATTATACTGAATGGCGTTCATCATGTCATCAAACCATCATTCTGAATGGCGTTCATCATGTCATCAAACCATCATTCTGAATGGCGTTCATCAGGTCATCTAACCATTATACTGAATGACGTTCTTCAGGTCATCTAACCATTATACTGAATGGCCTTCATCATGTCATCTAACCATTATACTGAATGGCGTTCATCATGTCATCAAACCATCATTCTGAATGGCGTTCATCAGGTCATCTAACCATTATACTGAATGACGTTCATCATGTCATCAAATCATCATTCTGAATGGCGTTCATCAGGTCATCTAACCATTATACTGAATGGCGTTCATCATGTCATCAAACCATCATTCTGAATGGCGTTCATCAGGTCATCTAACCATTATACTGAATGACGTTCATCATGTCATCAAACCATCATTCTGAATGGCGTTCATCATGTCATCAAAAAACCATCATTCTGAAAGGCGTTCATAATGTCATCTAACCATTATAATAAATGACGTTCATCATGTCATCGAAGCATTATACTGAATGCCGTTCATCAGGTCATTTAACCAACATACTGATGACGTTCATCAGGTTTCTAACCGATATACTGAATGCTGTTCATTCGGTCATTTAACTATTATATTGAACGATGTTCATCCGGTCATTAAACCATCATATTGAATACCGTTCATCTGGACATATAACCATTATACTGAATGGCGTTCATCATGTCATCAAACCATCATTCTGAATGGCGTTCATCAGGTCATCTAACCATCATTCTGAATGGCGTTCATCATGTCATCTAACCATTATACTGAATGGCGTTCATCATGTCATCAAACCATCATTCTGAATGGCGTTCATCATGTCATCTAACCATTATACTGAATGGCGTTCATCAGGTCATCAAACCATTATACTGAATGACGTTCGTCAGGTCATCTAACCATTATACTGAATGACGTTCATCATGTCATCAAACCATCATTCTGAATGGCGTTCATCATGTCATCTAACCATTATACTGAATGACGTTCATCAGGTCATCTAACCATTATACTGAATGACGTTCATCATGTCATCAAACCATCATTCTGAATGGCGTTCATCATGTCATCTAACCATTATACTGAATGACGTTCATCAGGTCATCAAACCATCATTCTGAATGACGTTCATCAGGTCATCTAACCATTATACTGAATAGCGTTCATCATGTCATCTAACCATCATTCTGAATGGCGTTCATCAGGTCATCTAACCATTATACTGAATGGCGTTCATCATGTCATCAAACCATCATTCTGAATGGCGTTCATCAGGTCTTCAAACCATCATTCTGAATGGCGTTCATCAGGTCATCTAACCATTATACTGAATGACGTTCGTCAGGTCATCAAACCATCATTCTGAATGGCGTTCATCAGGTCATCTAACCATCATTCTGAATGGCGTTCATCATTTCATCAAACCATTATACTGAATGGCGTTCATCAGGTCATCTAACCATCATTCTGAATGGCGTGCATCAGGTCATCTAACCATTATACTGAATGGCGTTCATCAGGTCATCTAACCATCATTCTGAATGGCGTTCATCAGGTCATCTAACCATTATACTGAATGGCGTTCATCATGTCATCTAACCATTAAACTGAATGGCGTTCATCATGTCATCTAACCATTAAACTGAATGGCGTTCATCATGTCATCTAACCATTATAATAAATGGCGTTCATCATGTCATCTAACCATTATACTGAATGACGTTCATCTGGTCATCTAACCATTATACTGAATGACGTTCATCTGGTCATCTTACCATTATACTGAATGGCGTTCATCATGTCATCTAACCATTATACTGAATGGCGTTCATCATGTCATCAAACCATCATTCTGAATGGCGTTCATCATGTCATCGAACCATTATAATAAATGGCGTTCATCATGTCATCTAACCATTATAATAAATGGCGTTCATCAGGTCATCTAACCATTATACTGAATGACGTTCATCTGGTCATCTAACCATTATACTGAATGACGTTCATCTGGTCATCTTACCAACAACTGAATGACGTTCATATAGCTGACAAACTGAATGACATATATCCAGTCTTGTAACTGACATACTAAATGATTTATATTTGGCCACATAACCGACAGACATTAAATGGAGGACAGTGGTCAAGGGGTAGAGCGTCGGCCTTTGGACACGCGGTCGTGGGTTCGTGAGTAGCGGGATCTGCCACATTGCAGACGATCGGAGCGAATGACCAAAACAGTCGGTTTTATATTACGATTTCTATTCCAATTTTAACGACATTACACCTTTATAAATGTTGGGTTATCATAAACCACTAGAACTCGAAAGTTGACGGTCAATTCCCCGCAGGGTACAAACTGTGACTTTCATTGGTAAAAGTAGGTAAACAAATCATAAATACCTTGGCGCTGCTACCTTGTTCGGACATAAGACCATAAACACTGGTCACGTAATTCCCCAACCTGTCAACCATCTACAACAATATTGTATGGTTTGTTACTTTGACTGTTGTTTTCTCATAAAACATCGTCAAATCAAACAATAAAGTGTTGGATGCATTTACATACTCTGTTGTTGCTGTTTATTTCTTTTGTCAATTTATCATGCTTGTTGAAAAATCACTTCTGTCATTTGAACCGACCACAGGTCACGTATAAACCGTTGTCAACGGGATGTTCCCATGTCAGTTAATATTGTTAGGACTTCTGACAAGTCCCTATACTTGAGCTTCAACATGTCCGTCTGTACACAATAGTAAGATAATGTCACTAGAATTATGGATGATTAATTCTGTTAACACAGAGATAATCAAACCTGAAATATGTAATAATAGGAAAAGCACAAATAATAAAGACAACTATGTATAGATGCAGAAGTTTAATTATTGTAGACTGCTTTATGTACTTTCCATTTAGAACAAAAGACTTGTTCAAACAGTTCTACATAATCTTGCACAATCTGTTAATTTTCTAGTGTTCACCAACAATCCTTAAAGCTAATCATATAAAACAAATATTTATCTATATAAAGGGTGCACGCACAAATATTACGCCAAAATTGCATGATTGCATGGAGCAGTTTGTTAAAAACGGAACAAATAACAAGTTTTAATGGCAATGATTTAAACGAAAGAAAAAAGAAGAGATCTCATGCATCATCAACATAAGACCGCCCAGCAGAGTATCACGATGGACAGACAACTCGTTGTTATTCACCTTCACTAACTAGATACAGTGTTATCGGAGGATGATACTTGTTCCAGACAACCGATTTGTGCACACTGAGATGTTCAGTGATCATTCAATGGTCGATAGCGATAGACTGTTTCAGACCCTGAAAACCTGGTCTTATGAGCATTTATCACCTAAACGTACAGACCAATTGTAAGCATTTAACGCATGTTCTTGGTGCCTAGCCTTTGAAAGGTAAAACAGTTTTAATCTAAACTGTAGTTTGTGCGACAACGTCGAGTTGGTTATCCGTGTAATAACCAAGGTGCGAAAAAACAAAAACGGTATAGGGTATATCAGTAATTGTTTAGTACAGTGTTTATTGGAATTATCCATTCAGTAAGTTTTACCACACCATCATCCCGATACTTCAATGGCAGAGCGGCACTACGATAGCAGTTCAAAACAAAGAGCACGTGCTGAAGGTAAAAACCACATATTGTCGCAATTTATGTTCTTAAAACCTGCTGATATCGATACTTTTTATAACCATTCATATTGGAACGGAAATATAAAACGCCAAAAGGGAAGGTTTCTGTAAAACATTTGCACATTTCCATCGAAAATCGGCGTCGAAACGGTATCAGTGACATATTTTCAAAAAAACAAAAAAACTTTTTAACAGAACGTATGACAGTAATTGGATCTTCAACACGTGTAGCGATCATTATGTTGCAAATGTCCAAAACGGCAAACTTACAACTGTAATAAGAAATAAGATAAAGCATGATTACGTGGATAGTATGCATTTCTGATGGTACTTCAATAACCGTGTTATTCATTAACAGTACAGTTTTGAGCTGCTATTGTAGTGTCGCACTGCTATGTCAGTATCGTGATGATGGGTGCGTTTAGTGTCGTCTGAAAAATGCTATCATTTGTGGCCCAGTCTATCGTTAGGGTCCATGTATATTCCTTATAAAGCGGAGAGCGTTAGCTAACATATAGGTACCCTTACATTTAACGATACACATTCTGACACCCGTAGCACAAAGAACTGCACTCAACATTCTTGCTTGACCCCATCCTTATTATTGACGAAGAAAGTTAAGACAGAAAATCGCTACTTGTGTAACCTTTTTTAAGTGTTTTTACATGCTTTGATAATGTAGGCAAGGAAAATATAAAATCTAAATTTTTTGTATTTTCTTTCTTAATGATTTATATCAAATTTGCAATTGATGTTGTGAACCACTAAAACGAAGGATTATCAATGCATATCGGCTCTACTTTTCGGAGTACAACACAGACGCATAGACTAACCGATACATAACAGACGGCTATTCAATGGATACGGTTTCTATTGGTAAGATAAAATCAATCAAAAGTAA
Source organism: Cerastoderma edule (assembly GCA_947846245.1). NCBI lineage: Eukaryota > Metazoa > Mollusca > Bivalvia > Cardiida > Cardiidae > Cerastoderma > Cerastoderma edule. The sequence continues at coordinate 11,686,801 of OX401406.1, read as the reverse complement.
AAAATCAGTCGAAATGATCGAAACACTTGAAAGGACAATGTTAAATAGAATCTTTGATCAGATTCACAGACTTTTCACCAATCGGGTTATTCCTTATTTGACATATGTACCAATTTTAACGTTCCTTTTTCACTCTCACTATACAAATGCTTTTCTATGATAACACTAGGGTTTGTTTTATCCCAATACCTCAAAACCATTTGTTACCCTACCTTGAATAAGGCGTATCACACAACAAGCACTTCATTCATATATACAATTATAAAAAACTTTATTGCACATTACCGGCGACAGCCTCCAATCTATGTTCGAATAATAAATCAAATAAATAAAACACCAAAATAAAAGGTCCTAAAATCGAAATCAATCAGAATGTACCGTCCCATGGCTTAACCGTTCTGAACAAAGAACTCTTAAAAGTCCGAAATACCGTAAGCCGCATCGAACCTATAGTCCTGGACGGGAGCGGCCCCACGTGACACAGTTTCCGTCACGGTTCTCTGGGGCTCCTTGCCCGGATATTTCTTCTCCTCTGTCACTCTGGTGTGGGTGACCGTCTCGCCATCTGGCCCTTGCTGACTCGTCGTCGACTTGGACGAATGAATCATCTGGTAGACCGCAGAATTACTCCAATCTCGCTCTCCAAGTGGTACTGGCTGCTTCTGTGGACTGAATTATACAAAACAATCGGAAGGTAAGCAATACACAAGTAAAGTCACTCACCCTACCAGCTTAAGTTACTTATCCAAACACCTACAGTTAGAGACTCTTCCAAACAACCTCAATAACTCGTCCAAACAGCTATAGTTACGTACCCAAACAGCTACAATTACACACCAAAACAGCTATAGAAACTCACCCAAACAGACACAGTTGCTCAACAAAACAGTTACAGTTACTCACTCAAATAGTTACAGTTACTCACCCAAACATCTAGTTACTCACTCTACCAACTTACAGTAACTCATCCAAACAGCTACAGTATCTCATCCAAACAGCTACAGTTACTCAACCAAACATCTACAGTTACTCACTCAAACAGCTACAGTTATTAACCACAAAGCTACATCAACTCACCCAAACAGTTACAGTTACTCACTACAACAGATACATTACTCATCCAAACATCTACATTTACTCCCTCAAACAGCTACAGTTTTTAACAACAAAGCTACATTAACTCACCCAAACAGTTACAGTTACTCACTCAAACAGTTACAGTTACTCACTCAAACAGATACATTTACTCACCCAAACATCTACAGTTACTCACTCAAACAGCTACAGTTATAAACCACAAAGCTACATTAACTCACCCAAACATTAACAGTTACTCACTCAAACAGATACAGATACTCACCCAAACACCTACAGTTACTCACTCAAACAGCTACAGTTATTAACCACAAAGTTACATTAACTCATCCAAACAGTTGCAGTTACTCACTCTAACAGATACAGTTACTCACCCAAACATCTACAGTCACTCACTCAAATAGCTACAGTAATTAACCACAAAGCTACATTAACTCATCCAAACAGTTACAGTTACTCACTCAAACAGATACAGTTACTCACCCAAACAGCTACAGTTACTCACCCAAACAGTTACAGTAACCCACCCTAACAAATGCAGTTACTCACCCTAACAACTACAGTTACTCACCCAAACAGATAGAGTTACTAACCAAAACAGCTACATTTACTAACCAAAACAGCTAAAGTTACTCACTCAAATAACTACAGTGACTCACAAAAACAGCTCCAGTGACTCACAAAAACAGCTCCAGTGACTCACCCAAACAGCCACAGCTACTTACCTAAACAGTTAAAGTAAGACACAAACGGCTACAATGAAAGCTCATTCTAAATATGTTACTGACCCATACAGAAAGTGTTACTGACTATTACAGAATATATAACTAACTTATACAAGGTATGTAACTGACTCATACTTAATATGTGACTGTCTAATACAGAATTATAACTGACTCATACAGAATATGAAACTGAATAATGCAAAATAAATAACTGACTCAAACATAACATGTGACCGACTAATAGAGAAGGTGACTGTCTCATACAGAATATGTCACTGACTCATACAGAATATGTAACTGACTCATACAGAATATGTAACTGACTCATACAGAATATGTAAATGACTCAAAGAATATGTAAATGACTCATACAGAATATGTCACTGACTCATACAGAATATGTTACTGACTCATACAGAATATGTCACTGACTCATACAGAATATGTCACTGACTCATACAGAATATGCAACTGACGCATACAGAATATGTAACTGACTCATACAGAATATGTAACTGACTTATACAGAATATGTAACTGACTCATACAGAATAGGTTACTGACTGATACAGAATATGTAACTGACTCATACAGAATATGTAACTGACTCATACAGAATATGTCACTGACTCATACATAATATGCAACTGACGCATACAGAATATGTAACTGACTCATACAGAATATGTAACTGACTTATACAGAATATGTCACTGACTCATACATAATATGCAACTGACGCATACAGAATATGTAACTGACTCATACAGAATATGTAACTGACTTATACAGAATATGTAACTGACTCATACAGAATAGGTTACTGACTGATACAGAATATGTAACTGACTCATACAGAATATGTAACTGACTTATACAGAATAAGCAAATGATTCATACAGACTCTGTAACTGATTCATACAGAATAGGTTTCTGAAGTAAATATTCACCGGACAATAGACGTATTGTTACAGGAACTGATACCTTCTCTCCCACCGGAAGTGTTAGACTACATATATTATATAGGGCTAGTGATATATGAATGGGTTTGTAGGCCACCCCATTCCCAGATACATGCACCTGTGTGTGCTGTGTAAGGTACAACTAGCTGGAAACACACACATATCGCGTCCTTAGTAGTTTGTGTTTGAAGGTGGTTAGGAATAGAATTAAGGCTTATTTCAGAATGGATGTCTCGGTCAGAAATATCGTCACTTTATTGGAGTATTCTATGTTGATTTGTTGATTGATTGACCTGTTGCTTAATTGATATGTACTTCGTTAAGAATGATTTCGAACTTGCTAACAAACTACTTGCGAAAAAAAGATATTCATTTTAATAGTAAATGCAGAAAACCGGGCATTAACTTCTTCATCAATACATACACATACGCTGAAGGTAATCAAGAACTTTCGAATGTAAATCCTAATGAAACAACTGTATTAAGGTAATTAAAAAGGTAGAACCTCAGGTTTAACAGGCTTACATCTTTATAAAAACGATAAAATGTCGTTTTAATATTGGAGTTCATTTAACTAAGAGGTTATTCAATTAGTTCAAAAAAATTACAGATGCTTAATATCTTAGCATTACACAGGTAAGAGTGGAAGCAAGGCCTTTCCAACGTTTGAATGATATCATCTATTCATCACCTGAGTCCACATAGGTAAGCGGTCGGTGACCATACTGTGCTTTTGTGTATTCTGACACGCACACAAACGACGGTTGTATGCAGACAAACACACCTAACGGTCATGCAAACAAGGACACAAGCAACAAACACACACAGACTTCAATATAAAATCTAATATATAAAACTTTAACATAATAAGCTGTTCTTAAAGTTCATGTCCGAGTGTGTTAGTCTGTGTAAATGGGCTCAGACACGCGTACATTAAACTTGATCATGTGGATAGCTTTGTTAAAACGTACAGTTTAGATGGAATTTCGCTATTTACCCTGATAGAGGATGTCGTAAATAAAAAAAGATTGAGATCGTGAAAGTCGTACAAGCTTTATGAATTTGAATCATTTTAACATGTTGTAAACCGGACAAAGATAGATAAATAATTTTTATTTGATATGATGTTAACATAACATCAGCAATTGAATAAGATATTCCGCAATCTTACCGATTTATTTTAGAGGTGACTAATTTTCTATCTTTACTCAAGGACATAACAAGAACCGTTGACTTTTCGTCATTTATCGACAATAAGTCTCCATCACTCCGTTCAATATACACAACCACCGAAGTTTATGCGTTGTGGAGGATATGAAGTGGTATTCGTACGGTCCTAAATACGAAGCAGCGTACATGTAGCGAAGACATTTGAAGCAATTTACAAACTCTACCTCATTTTCTAAACAGATAGACACACAACAGAAAGCGGACAAAATACCATGCTGAAGTATTATATAAGATCCGTTTCGATATTTTTCTTCTTCTACAAATCACTAATTAAATATTGCATAGTGCCAAACTCCTCTATGCTAGTGTATCACACGGGTAGGTTGGTACATGCATTGTCAACCAACTACAACTTACGAGACATTGTGGGACAGATTCTTGGTTTGGCCTACAAACGCATCCCGGACGTTATTCTGTGAGTACAGTCCCATAGGTGAGTTATACTGTAAATGTACAATATTTGGCGGGGCCTGCTGATAAGCCTGGGCACCTGTAATATCATTAGCGAAAGCGTTAGGCGATAGTTGGGACGGAGCAGAATAGCGTGAAGCGGGTGTAGCAGGTGCGTGATAAGGTGACACAGACCTGGCGCCCCCTGGCGACGATTCCACGGGATGGGCCACAGATTGGGCAGTGATCTGAGTGATTCTAGGTTTGGGTGCAGGTTGGGGTGCCATGCTGGGTCTGTAGGGCTGGTCAACAGTTCCGCCTTGGTATTTCTCCATCTCTAAAGCCTCTATTTCCCATGGTTTCAGTCTGCCCCCCTCACCACGAAGTGTGTTATTCCAGGACAGATCGGTTTCGTCGTCACCCCTCCTTGCGTTAACTGCGGGGGGCCGCTCTCTTGTTTTAGTGGGTTTGGAAGATGGTTTAGCTTGTGGTTTGGAAAAGTCAAGGCCAAAGGTAACTTCTTCGCTAGATGCAGGACGTCCGAAGGAAGGGAGAGGTTTGTGGGATCGTTTTACTACTGTAAAAGAAAAGTAATTAGTTACAAGAATAAATAAGAAATGTGTATCGTCACGACAGGTAAAAATAAACATAGTTTGTTCATGGATGGACAACTAGAAAAAACCAATCGACACGAGTATATCTTAAAGGAATTTATTAACTAACATGTATAACATGTATATCTGTATACATTAGATGGTGTTAACTAAAGGCATTGTCGTCGAAATCTTACACACGAGAAAATACCTTTAATTATATATTATATGATGAACTTTTTATGACATGTTGCTGTAATATGTTGACATTAACCCTGTCATTTCCATAGACATGTCCATGACTCAATTATTGTGACTATTTCATTTGAATACAGACAAAATGTCTATCATTATTTTTAAATGAAATGATATAGAGTATATGCGAATGTCAATCAAAAAGGTGTAGTTTTCCTTTAGACAAATCACTACACATCCTATTTTGATTAAAATACCTCATAACCAAATCATGAACTCTTTTTCAATCTGGTTGGTAGGCTATAGGCATACTTTAGCTTTTTGTATGCATGTAGATTTGTTAACGATTCAGTGATCAGACCAATAGCTCCATGCTGTACAGGTGGGTCAGTAAGACAGTTTAGCGGACACATTACACAATATCGTTACGAGACAGTAAACTTTATATCATAACATCGACAGGAGTATTCGGTAGACACACATGGGCATCAGTTGTTGATTCTTCAACATAAGGTCTATGCTACTCTTAACAAATAACAAGATAACACCATTACATGCAATACCAAACGAGTGATTCATTCGGCGGCCACTCTTGTGCATGAATGCTTGACAAAGAAGTTATAAAAAAGCAAGTCAATGTGTATTCATGTAAGCATTTCTAGGTTAATGCATTTGAGGTATAGATCCCGTGGATCACGACGTTACTTATGAAATGGAATTTGCGAACCGTCTGACCCAGGAAAAAACATGTGGGAAACATGTGTCCGTTTGTCAAGTGTCGGATCGATTAAATGTCGGACCGCATTTGACGGAGTTTGATAACTTAACGTCAATATTAACAGTGGACTACCATACCGCCGTGATCCCGTTTTGGATAAAAAAAAACCAAAAAAACACAATACCTATAAGGAATATCAGCTCTACAGTAATGTGGAGAAATTCAACCTATTTCATCATCAATGGTAATCTGTCTTTGTCTGTGTCGACTGGTAGAATGACCAAACCCTGGACTATACACACATATATATATGCACGCACTACCCAGTGCAGGGACTGTCTAATAACATCACTGTGTGAACCATGTACGCGTATTTTCCACGTATCGCTCTTGTTTCACTATGTACTATCGAAACGAGTGAAATAGATATGAGTTGTGGTTTAAACAAGTAGCAATCTAACACGAATTTTACTTCGGGATAAGCTAAGCATTAGGGCAGTAGTAATGGAATTTATTGAGAAGATGAAAATTTATAATTTGATGTTCAGACCATACTACCATGATAAGCGAAACTTATTAAAAACGCGACAAGCAACTTCGAGTTAGATTCAATGTAAAGGTACATGTTAAGGAACGACATGTATGAATACCGTTTTTGTCCTGGCTCACGACATGACTTATTTAAACATGAACATTGACCCATGCACAATGGGTAAACGTCTAGGTAAACGTCTGGCTATTATAGCTGGTTATACATGCTACAATAAGGGGAAAATGTTAGAAAAAAAAAAAAGGAAAATGGTTAATGCGTGTATATTTATTTAAGATGTAACATAAACAAGCATATAGATCAATTGTAATAGATCTAGTCATAAGCATATACTTATATATACATTTAAAATATGTCGAGTGCAATCTTGTCATAACCCTCTATACCTATATATGCATAAGGTTCGCTGTAGCTGTAACCATATACATCTAAATATACATCATATAGTTATAACCTTATGTATCTATATAATCATAAGGTACAATATTGTAATAACCCCATGTATCTATATAAACATCATGTGTGATGTAGTTATAACCCCATGTATATATATAATCATTATGTACAATGAAGTTATAACCCTATGTACCTACATATACATTAGGTACAATGTAGTTATAACCCTATGGATCTATATATACATCAGGTGTAATGTAGATAAAACCCTATGTATCTATATACACATCAAGTGTAATGTAGTTATAACCCCATGTATCTATATATACATTAGGTGTGATGTAGTTATAACCCTATGAATCTATATATACATTATGTGTAATGTTGTTATAACCATATCCATCTATATATACATTAGGTGTAATGTAGTTATAACCCTATGGATCTATATATACATTAGGTGTAATGTAGTTATAACCCTATGGATCTATATATACATTAGGTGTAATGTAGTTATGACCCTATGGATCTATATATACATTAGGTGTAATGTAGTTATAACCCCCATGTATCTATATATACATCAGGTGTAATGTAGTTATAACCCTATGGATCTATATATATATACATTAGGTACAATGTAGTTATAACCCTATGGATCTATATATATACATTAGGTACAATGTAGTTATAACCCTATGGATCTATATATACATTATGTGTAATGTAGTTATAACCATATGCATCTATATATACATCAGGTACAATGTAGTTATAACCCTATGGATCTATATATACATTAGGTACAATGAAGTTATAACCCTATGGATCTATATATACATCAGGTGTGATGTAGTTATAACCCTATGTATCTATATATACAGTAGGTACAATGAAGTTATAACCCTATGGATCTATATATACATTATGTGTAATGTAGTTATAACCATATGCATCTATATATACATCAGGTACAATGTAGTTATAACCCTATGGATCTATATATACATTAGGTACAATGAAGTTATAACCCTATGGATCTATATATACATTATGTGTAATGTAGTTATAACCATATGCATCTATATATACATCAGGTACAATGTAATTATAACCCTATGGATCTATATATACATTAGGTACAATGAAGTTATAACCCTATGGATCTATATATACATCAGGTGTGATGTAGTTATAACCCTATGTATCTATATATACATCAGGTGTAATGTAGTTATAACCCTATGGATCTATATATATATACATTAGGTACAATGTAGTTATAACCCTATGGATCTATATATACATTATGTGTAATGTAGTTACAACCATATGTATCTATATCTACATTAGGTGTGATGTAGTTATAACCCCATGTATCTATATATACATTAGGTGTGATGTAGTTATAACCCTATGGATCTATATATACATCAGGTGTGATGTAGCTATAACCCTATGGATCTATATATACATGAAATGAAATGAAGTTATAACCCTATGTATGTATATATACATCAGGTGTAATGTAGTTATAACCCTATGTATCTATATATACATTAGGTATAATGTAGTTATAACCCTATGTATCTTTATACACATTAGCTGTAATGGGGGTTATAACCCAATGTATCTATATATACATCAGGTGTAATGTAGTTATAACCCTATGTATCTATATATACATTAGGTATAATGTAGTTATAACCCTATGTATCTATATACACATTAGGTGTAATGGGGGTTATAACCCAATGTATCTATATATACATCAGGTGTGATGTAGTTATAATCCTATGTATCTATATATACATTAGGTACAATGTAGTTATAACCCTAAAGATCTATATATACATCAAGTGTGATGTAGTTAAAACCCTATGGATCTATATATACATCAGGTGTGATGTAGTTATAACCCTATTGATCTATATATACATCAGGTGTGATGTAGTTATAACCCTATGGATCTATATATACATTAGGTACAATGTAGTTATAACCCTATACATCTATATATACATCAAGTGTGATGTAGTTAAAACCCTATGGATCTATATATACATCAGGTGTGATGTAGTTATAACCCTATTGATCTATATATACATCAGGTGTGATGTAGTTATAACCCTATGGATCTATATATACATTAGGTACAATGTAGTTATAACCCTATACATCTATATATACATCAAGTGTGATGTAGTTAAAACCCTATGGATCTATATATACATCAGGTGTGATGTAGTTATAACCCTATTGATCTATATATACATCAGGTGTGATGTAGTTATAACCCTATGGATCTATATATACATTAGGTACAATGTAGTTATAACCCTATACATCTATATATACATCAAGTGTGATGTAGTTAAAACCCTATGGATCTATATATACATCAGGTGTGATGTAGTTATAACCCTATTGATCTATATATACATCAGGTGTGATGTAGTTATAACCCTATGGATCTATATATACATTAGGTACAATGTAGTTATAACCCTATACATCTATATATACATCAATGAAGTTATAGCCCTATGTATCTATATATACATTAGGTGTATTGTAATATAAACCCTATATCTATATATACATTTAGGTGTATGAAAGTTAAACCCTGCATTAGGTAAAAATTAGTTATAACCCTATGGATCTATATATACATAGGAAAATGTAGTTATAACCCTATGGATCTATATACACATTATGTGCAATGAAGATATAACCCTATGGATCTATATATACATCAGGAAAATGTAGTTATAACCCTATGGATCTATATATACATTATGTACAATGAAGTTATAACCCTATGGATCTATATATACATCAAGAAAATGTAGTTATAACCCTATGGATCTATATATACATTATGTGCAATGAAGTTATAACCCTATGGATCTATATATACATCAGGAAAATTTAGTTATAACCCTATGGATCTATATATACATTATGTGCAATGACGTTATAACCCTATGGATCTATATATACATTAGGTGTAATGTAGTTATAACCCCCATGTATCTATATATACATTAGGTGTAATGAAGTTATAACCCTATGGATCTATATATACATCAAGAAAATGTAGTTATAACCCTATGGATCTATATATACATTATGTACAATGAAGTTATAACCCTATGGATCTATATATACATCAAGAAAATGTAGTTATAACCCTATGGATCTATATATACATTATGTGCAATGAAGTTATAACCCTATGGATCTATATATACATCAGGAAAATGTAGTTATAACCCTATGGATCTATATATACATTATGTGCAATGACGTTATAACCCTATGGATCTATATATACATTAGGTGTAATGTAGTTATAACCCCCATGTATCTATATATACATTAGGTGTAATGAAGTTATAACCCTATGGATCTATATATACATCAAGAAAATGTAGTTATAACCCTATGGATCTATATATACATTAGGTGTAATGTGGTTATAACCCAATGGATCTATATATACATTAGGTGTAATGTAGTTATAACCCCATGTATCTATATATACATTAGGTGTAATGAAGTTATAATCCTATGGATCTAAATATTCATCAGGAGAATGTAGTTATAACCCAATGGATCTATATATACATTATGTGCAAGGAAATTATAACCCTATGGATCTATATATACATTAGGTGTAATGTGGTTATAACCCCCATGTATCTATGTATACATTAGGTGTAATGTAGTTATAACCCTATGGATCTATATATACATCAGGTGCAATGAAGTTATAATCCTATGGATCTATATATACATAATGTGCAATGAAGTTATAACCCCATGTATCTATATATACATTAGGTACAATGAAGTTATAATCCTATGGATCTATATATACATAATGTGCAATGAAGTTATAACCCCATGTATCTATATATACATCAGGTACAATGTAGTTATAACCCTATTGATCTATATAAACATTAGGTACAATGTAGTTATAACCCTATGGATCTAAATATTTATCAGGAGAATGTAGTTATAACCCTATGGATCTATATATACATCAAGTGTAATGTAATTATAACCCCATGTATCTGTATATACATTAGGTACAATGTAGTTATAACCCTATGGATCTATATATACATCAGGTGCAATGAAGTTATAATCCTATGGATCTATATATACATAATGTGCAATGAAGTTATAACCCCATGTATCTATATATACATTAGGTACAACGAAGTTATAATCCTATGGATCTATATATACATAATGTGCAATGAAGTTATAACCCCATGTATCTATATATACATCAGGTACAATGTAGTTATAACCCTATTGATCTATATAAACATAAGGTACAATGTAGTTATAACCTTATGGATCTAAATATTCATCAGGAGAATGTAGGTTATAACCCAATGGATCTATATATACATTAGGTGTAATGTAGTTATAACCCTATGGATCTAAATATTCATCAGGAGAATGTAGTTATAACCCTATGGATCTATATATACATCAAGTGTAATGTAATTATAACCCCATGTATCTGTATATACATTAGGTACAATGTAGTTATAACCCTATGGATCTATGTATACATTAGGTGTAATGTAGTTATACCCCTATGTATCTATATATACATTAGGTGTAATGGGGGTTATAACCCAATGGATCTATATATACATTAGGTGTAAATGTAGTTATAACCCTATGGATTAATGTATACATTAGGTGTAATGTAGTTATAACCCTATGGATCTATATATACATTAGGTGTAATGGGGGTTATAACCCAATGGATCTATATATACATTATGTGCAATGTAGTTATAACCCTATGGATCTATATATACATCAGGTGTAATGTAATTATAACCCCATTTATCTGTATATACATTAGGTACAATGTAGTTATACCCCTATGTATCTATATATACATTAGGTGCAATGAAGTTATAACCCTATGGATCTATATATACATCAGGTGTAATGTAATTATAACCCTATGGATCTATGTATACATTAGGTGTAATATAGTTATAACCCTATGTATCTATGTATACATTAGGTGTAATGTAGTTATAATCCTATGGATCTATATATACATCAAGTGTAATGTAGTTATAACCCTTTATATATAAACATAAACATTAGGTAAAATGTAGTTGTAACCCTATTTTTTATACATACACATCAGGTGCAATGTAGTTATAACCCTATGGATCTATATATACACCAGGTGTAATGTAATTATAACCCCATGTATCTGTATATACATTAGGTACAATGTAGTTATAACCCTATGTATCTATATATACATTAGGTGTAATGTAATTATAACCCCATGTATCTGTATATACATTAGGTACAATAAAGTTTTAACCCTATTGATCTATATATACATCAGGTGTAATGTAATTATAACCCCATGTATCTGTATATACATTAGGTACAATGTTGTTATAACCCTATGGATCTATATATACATTAGGTGCAATGAAGTTATAACCCCATGTATCTATATATACATCAGGTGTAATGTAATTATAACCCTATGGATCTATGTATACATTAGGTGTAATATAGTTATAACCCTATGGATCTATATATACATTAGGTGTAATGTAGTTATAACCCTATGGATCTATATATACATCAGGTGTAATGTAATTATAACCCCATGTATCTGTATATACATTAGGTACAATGTAGTTATAACCCTATGTATCTATATATACATTAGGTGTAATGTAATTATAACCCCAGGTATCTATGTATACATTAGGTGTAATGTAGTTATAATCCTATGGATCTATATATACATTAGGTGTAATGGGGGTTATAACCCAATGGATCTATATATACATTAGGTGTAATGTAGTTATAACCCTATGGATCTATATATACATTAGGTGGAGAGTGGTCGCCCTTTAGAGAAGTCGTGTTTTTGTCAACAGAAGAAATGGCATAGCTATTCTTAGAAAAGCTACCAAACAAGAGCGAAGTTCTACTTGAAGTTTTCATCGGCTATCTACGAAGATATCTCCGACAACTTAGAAAGGTGAACTCTGTGAAACTTGTTCGAAATAACGTGCTTTTGGAGAAAGAAACCCTGGTGTTCCTCTTCATACATGTATATATTGATGACCTTTGTACCCTGTATATCATTAGCCACAAAACCGGTTTGACAGGTCTGACAGTTTGACAGTTCAATATAAACAATAACAAACCAGATATGGGGGTCGATTTATCGACGTATCGATGCAGGATCGGATGTTATTCGCAGCCCCTTCGAACGAAACTATGTCAACAAATGTATGTATGTATATATACATCAGGTGTATTGTAGTTATAACCCTATGGATCTATATAAACATTAGGTGTAATGTAGTTATAACCCTATTGATCTATATACACATCAGGTACAATGTAGTTATAACCCTATGGATCTATATATACATTAGGTACAATGAAGTTATAACCCTATGGATCTATATATACATAAAATGAAATGAAGTTATAACCCTATGTATGTATATATACATCAGGTGTAATGTAGTTATAACCCTATGGATCTATAAATACATCAAGTGTAATGTAGTTATAACCCTATGTATCTATATATACATTAGGTGTGATGTAGTTATAACCCTATGGATCTATATATACATCAGGTGTAATGTAGTTATAACCCTATGGATCTATATATACATAAACTGAAATGAAGTTATAACCCGATGTATGTATATAAACATCAGGTGTAATGTAGTTATAACCCTATGGATCTATGTATACATTAGGTGTAATGTAGTTATAACCCTATGTATCTATATATACATTAGGTGTAATGGGGGTTATAACCCAATGGATCTATATATACATCAGGTGTAATGTAGTTAAAACCCTATGTATCTATATATACATTAGGTGTTATGTAGTTATAACCCCATGTATCTATATAGACATTAGGTGTGATGTAGTTATAACCCTATGGATCTATATATACATCAGGTGTAATGTAGTTATAACCCCGTGTATCTGTATATACATTAGGTACAATGTAGTTATAACCCTATGTATCTATATATACATTAGGTGCAATGAAGTTATAACCCTATGGATCTATATATACATCAGATGTAATGTAATTATAACCCTATGGATCTAAATATACATTAGGTGCAATGAAGTTATAACCCTATGGATCTATATATACATCAGGTGTAATGTAATTATAACCCTATGTATTTATATATACATTAGGTGCAATGAAGTTATAACCCTATGGATCTATATATACATCAGGTGTGATGTAGTTATAACCCTATTGATCTATATATACATTAGGTACAATGTAGTTATAGCCCTATGGATCTATATATATATTAGGTACAATGTAGTTATAACCCTATGGAACTATAAATACATTATGTGCAATGAAGTTATAGCCCTATGGATCTATATATACATAAGGCACAATGTAGTTATAGCCCTATGGAACTATAAATACATTATACGCTATGAAGTTATAGCCCTATGGAACTATAAATACATTATGTGCAATGAAGTTATAGCCCTATGGAACTATAAATACATTATGTGCAATGAAGTTATAACCCTATGGATCTATATATACATAAGGTGTAATGTAATTATAACCCTTTGGATCTATGTATACAGTAGGTGCAATGAAGTTATAACCCTATGGATCTATATACACATCAGGTGTAATGTAATTATAACCCTATGGATCTATATATACATTAGGTACAATGTAGTTATAACCCTATGGATCTATATACACATCAGGTGTGATGTAGTTATAACCCTATGGATCTATATATACATCAGGTGTGATGTAGTTATAACCCTATGGATCTATATATACATAAAATGAAATGAAGTTATAACCCTATGTATGTATATATACATCAGGTGTAATGTAGTTATAACCCTATGGATCTATATATACATTAGGTACAATGTAGTTATAACCCTATGGATCTATATATACATTAGGTACAATGAAGTTATAGCCCTATGGAACTATTAATACATTTTGTGCAATGAAGTTATAACCCTATGGATCTATATATACATCAGGTGTGATGTAGTTATAACCCTATGGATTATTATATACATCAGGTACAATGTAGTTATAACCCTATGGATCTATATACACATCAGGTGTAATATAATTAAAACCCTATGGATCTATATATACATTAGGTACAATGTAGTTATAACCCTATGGATCTATATATACATCAGGTGTGATGTAGTTATAACCCTATGGATCTATATATACATTAGGTACAATGTAGTTATAGCCCTATGGATCTATATATACATTAGGTGCAATGAAGTTATAACCCTATGGATCTATATATACATCAGGTGTGATGTAGTTATAACCCTATTGATCTATATATACATAAGGTGCAATGCAGTTATAACCCTATGCATCTATATAAACATTAGGAACAATGAAGTTATAACCTTATGTATCTATATAAACTTAATGTTTAATGTTGTTATAACCCTACGTATCTATATATACATTATGTAAAATATAGTTATAACCCTTTGTATCTATATATAAACATCATGTGCAATATAGTTATAACCCTATGTATCTATATATACATTAGGTTTAATGAAGTTATAACCCTATTTATCTATATAAACATAAGGTACAATGAAGTTATAACCCTATGTATCTATATATACATTAGGTGTAATGAAGTTATTACCCTATCGATCTATATATAAACATCATGTGCAATATAATTATAACCCTATGGATCTATATATACATCAAGTGTAATGTAGTTATAACCCTTTATATATAAACATAAACATTAGGTAAAATGTAGTTGTAACCCTATTTTTTATACATACACATCAGGTGCAATGTAGTTATAACCCTATGGATCTATGTATACATTAGGTACAATGTAGTTATAACCCCATGTATTTGTATATACATTTGGTGTAATGTAGTTATAACCCTATGGATCTATATAAACATCCGGTGTTATATAGAAATAACCCCATGTATTTATGTAAACACTAGTTTCAATGTAGTTGTAACCCTATTTTTATACATACACATCAGGTGCAATGTAGTTATAACCCTATGTATCTATATAAACATTAGATACAATATAGTTATTACCCTTTAAACATACATATACATTAGAAACAATGCAATTATAACCCTATGTATATATTTATTGATCGCCCGCCAGAAGGTGGCGATCATATTTGTAGAACCTTTTGGTTAGTGCACATGGGGAAAGGGAGGCTGTATTTATTTTTGTTATCATTTATTTGAAAATAATTCATAACAAAGGCTTTTCTTTTTTAGTCGTTGACATTTTCTCCTTTTTTCATTGTTTCAAAAAATGTTTTCTGATTGATTTTGTGTTTTTAAAAGGTTTTTATTTGGAGAAATAGTTTGAAATAAGATCCATCTCAAACAATAACAGGTCCATTTTTCAGCCTGTATCTCTTTTAGTTCGTCTTAAAATCGGTTTTCTTTATCAAAAAGATGGTATCGAGTGCCAGTCCAATGTGTAAAGTCGTCTGACGAGGTCCATTAGACTGTCTCTCTGATAAATATTCTAAAACCCTATATTTTATAACGTAATCTACGAGATGACAGTCAATTAATTTGACCAATGAAATACGTCTGCAGGTGCCCGTATCATCTCAACTGTCGAATCGCCTTTGTTAAAAAACCGACATCTCAATTTATTCCTTTTAACATTTATTTTTAACCGCTTTAGCATTGATTGTATATAATTGTCTACGATTTAATAATAAGTTATATATGCAGTGATTAATTAAGTATTTTGTCCAGCACCTACAAATTCCATTTTGATCGACGAAAAAAACAAAATAAAACTGTAGCTGTTACGGTCTTCGTGCCGATAAAAATGCGGTTTCCAGCCTTTAAGCAGAATTATCGTCAATCTTTCCTTTAAATTACTCAATTTCTTTCGGTAAAGAAACAGCCCATAATCAGAAAGTATATATACAGATGATTTTTAGGTTTTATTGATAAAAATGAAAAGGTAATTACAAGAAACACTTCGATCTTTTCCCATTCGTCCCATATTACGTTCGTACCGTACATTTAATTTTAAGTCACTTAGCTCGATAGTATCAACAACAAGCCTAAATGTGATGCGAAGTTTGTGTTTCAAAAATGACAGTAGTAAGACATCTGTAAAATGTGAACATGTAAAGATGTGGTCTTTGTGTAGTTCTAATTAGATCAATATAGAATGTTCCACGCCCTGCTCTTTCTTAAAGTTGTTACATGAAATAGTTTGTTTTGGCATAAGACAAATGTGTCTTCTGTACGAAGTTGGTGCATATCACTTATCTTGATGACACATTCTTAAAGGCTTACATTGATTAGTGCTAATACTCACTTAACCGTTGTAGTGTGCTATCAATGCTGTCTCAAAGAAATGAAGTAAAATAAGTAATAAGTAGACAGTTTGTTTATTGCTTTTCTTTTGCTATGGTTTCAACCAGAGACATAGATAACTGTTATCTATGTTTCTGTTTCAACTAACCAATAATGCAATTAAAATATTGTCTTCATATCTTATTATTGCTGCCTGCATTTATTTTCGTCGTTCTTTAGAATTAAAGATTATTGTTTTTTCCCCCCATATTATGCCATGTAAATATATGTTAATATCATTCTTAACCCATTACCAAACAATGAAGACATTTAACCACTATGTTGCAAACGACTCTGGAAAATATTGTGGGAAAAGGAGAAATTGCTCGCAATTTTTCCTTTTCCCACAAGGTTTTCTGCTCTATCTGAAGAATATTTTACAATTTCATCACTTTTTGAAATGTCGCCTGCAAACTCTTTCAATTTGGGACAGTCGAAAAGTTGCCGTTTGGGAAAGGGTTAAAAGACATATTTAATTAGTTATCTTTAGTAATTTGCCATACATTTTATACCTATTCCTTTGTACTATATCAATATTGAAAACAAAACTCATCATAAGGTAGATCTAAGGTTATGATTAAATTGATTGTATTATAAAAAAAGGAAAGGGTATCAAGTGTAAATAATAAGGGGAGAAATGTGCTTCATTGTAAGGAATTTCTTCTTCCATCACAATGATTTCCCAAAATGTTATATAAATGACAGGTTTCAGGTTTATCTGTTTAATCATTGTTGGTAGACATTTTAACAAAATGAACACTGGTACAGTTTCCATGACCATTTACATTGTGTAGGCTTTTTTGTATATGAGATTATAAGAATAATCAGATTTGTAACTTAAACTGCAACAATTACACTGCATTACACATGAGACACAGAAATTGTTTTTATTGAACAATTTTTTCTTCTTCCTCCTTAATAGATTCTAGCTTCTGCTGCAAGAGTATTATCATGTGTTTGTTTGACATCGATTTCCAAATTCAATATCATTAAACAAGCAGCTTTCAATACATACTTTGTGTTGGCAAAAATGGAAACAATTACAGACAACTTTCATAAAAGTTTAGAAATACTCAATTTCTATATATGGGTTTGCAGGTTAAATTCTTCTTTTGCATATTTCTTAACCCATTTGATCCTATTGGAATAAGATAATTCTCCAAATTGAAAGCACCTGCACAAAATTAATATTGTGAAATTTGGAAGAAGTCAAAGTGATAAACGGTAAAGATAAGTATCAAAAGTCAAGAAATATATCTTGGTTTGTTACAATGTCTTAAAAGTTTCCGGTTTCAATAGCTTTAAAACAATTAAAAGAACGAAATTTATTAAAGCAAGAAAGCAAGATTATAAGAAATAGTCTCTTAAAAAACAGCGCCTGTCTAACGCTCCTCCAACATATGTTGAATAGATCTAATTGTCTTTCATCACGAGTCGTTTCAGATTAATTTCTTCTACTTTTGGTGAAACAGTCAGCCACAAAACTATGTTTAAACTTTGAGACAGCTATTCCCTCGGCAATTGCTTTCATTAGCCGAGTAACAGGCTCTTTCTAATGAGTTTGAATGACGAGATATGTTTTCACGTTTTATAAAAACATTTCTATTCTATTCTTTTTATGTTATGTTGGAGGTTTTGTTAAGGCAGACAAATCAAATTTTTTGCGGGCGACTTTGAGGCTTGCATCAATTTCCTTTTGTTTATTCTTTAGAAACAATGTATTTATAACCCTATACATCTACAAATACATCAGGTGCAATGTTGTTATAACCTTGTATCGAAAATCAGTCAACTGGCTTTTATCTAATGACTTTGAAGACATTCGTTTTATGATAATACATCACTGTATATGTTTAAACTTATTTATTTTACATCGATTGTGAAACAAGTTCTTACAGGTTGAGATTTTCATCTTTTCATTTAGAATCTTCTACGCATAAAATGACACCATATATCTATAAATTGACATAAAGCTAGACTGTTGATACACTTCCCATCCCATTAATACCCGCGTGGTGAAGATGGGGCTTACATATATTGCAAATATAGTAACACGTTTGAACGGTTTATTTTGTATACAATTTTCTAAATTTGAAATGAATATATGTAAGTACCTTACTCATGCGGGTATCACAAACATTTGATTGTGCGTACATTTGCCTTATTTCCGTCATGTGAAATGATTGAAATAGGTCAGATATATTGGACGATTATTTCACCTTTCAAATGAAAATAAAGGTGCTCAGCAACTCTAGAATAAAGAATCTGAATTACATTTTAATAAATGTTTAAATACAAAATCTGTGAGATACGGCCGGCAAACATTCAATATTTAGAAGCAACACGTCTTTTATATAATAACGGGTAGGATGAGCTGTGATTTATATAAAGTGCTCGGTATTTTTAGTTTCCAGTGGTCTTACATTGCGTGAATGATGTTTTCTATAGTCACAGTTAGTTTCATTGCGATACCCTGCTCATATCGAAAGGCTTCTTACTTGACTGATTATAATGATAGAATAATCTGAGTAGAACAACCAACAACCCGTTAGACAGCTTAAACACAACTTCTTATCAAAATTCAAATCTACCGGTTCCAGGATTTGAAGCACGAAGAAAAGGGTCTTGGGCCTTTAGGTTCAATTCATTAATCAGCATTCCGCGGAGTTCCCCACAGAGATCTCAACTATCGTCGGGTTCCTTATCCAGAACTACCTTATAATGGCGAGAACTCAAACCGCATCGTCTAATGCTTCTCGACTGATCTGCACCAATTTCCGGCATGCTTTGTTTATACATGTGCATGATTATTATGACAAACACCTTTCTACAACACAGGTTAATAAGATGATTTACATATAGACTGTGAAAGCAATGCATTCTAAACTAACACACGATAAGCAGCGCATAACAATCACCTTGATGTGTCTGGCGTTTATTTCCGAATAATTTCTTCCTTTCATAGACCGGAGCGGTTGGATAATCATAGTCATCCGTCATATCTGAGGAATTAGGGACACATCATTAACCACCATACTCATACAATATACTAACGGTATTGGTTTTATGATCTAGATCGAAAGTATTTCTAAGAAAAAAAACCCACACCATCTTCACATAAGAAGCCATGTAAACAACCAACAGTAGAAAAGGTCGATGTCCTTTTAGACAAGTTTATTGACAGATGCTGGGCATGCAGAATTTTGTGTATGCTTTGCATTGAAGTGCACCGTGTTCATGTAACAACCCATTTGGTAAAGTCTTGAGTCTAATGCTTATTGAAGATTATATGTATTAGAAGTGAATCAGAAAAGGACAATGGAGTTCGAATTTGCATAACGATTAAAGTGTACGCAAAAAGCAGAAGACACATACATGTAACATAAAATACTGAAACCATGCCTACCACTTCACACACATCGAAAAAAACATATGTTCGGGAAATTGATCATATTGGTCATTTTCAAATATAATGGAAGTATATGTCACAGATTCACAAACTCAATTCTTATGAAACGTTCATGTATACCGCAAATATTCGAAAATATGTATGAATTCCCTTCTATATCATTTTAGGTTATTCACATTTCAGACGAACACATTCTTGTAGATTGCTATATCTCCGTTTCTGAATAACATCCCATTGGTTTAAACTCAAGAAGGCGAGTCATTTCTAAGCTGAAAGTGAAAGTTGTTATGACCGCCTTTCTTAAACAACTTACGCGTTGGTTTGGGTGCTCCTGTGATGAAATGTTTACGCCTGTCAGTAACACCGCCATACTCTTCTTCCGCCACCCCTCGCTCGTCTGGAAACACGAGAACGGTGTTGTAAAATACGCTCACAACATATCTAAGTACCTCGTAGATTTATAATATATATAGGCGTACCAGCTAGAACACGTTGTAAAAGGTCTCTGGCTGTGTAATTTGCACAAACGAAACACTAGACAAGCATCGACTGCATGATTAGCGTATATTTGTATATTTGTGATACGGCAGCTACACATGGGATATAAATACCTGTTGTGTATATCTGTGTACGATAGCTAAACGTTAGTACTGAGTATATATTGTGTATTTCTTTGATACGTCAGCTTTGCATTAATCATAGATAGCTGTTGTGTACATTTGTGATACGCCAGCTTAACATAGAATATGAAAAAAATGTTGTGTAGATCTGTATGAGAGCTTAACGATAGTTAATGAATAGCTATAGTGTATAACTCATAACGCATGATTAATGCTCGCACTGAATAAGTGTTGTGTATGACTGTGATACGCCTGCTTTACGTTAGTTATAAATAACTTTATTAGTTGTTTGAAAGATATGATAAGCCGTTGTGTATATTTGTCATATATTAGCTGTTTGAAAGATATGATAAACTGTTGTGTACATCTCTCATATATTATCTGTTTGAAAGATATGATAAGCTGTTGTGTACATATGTCATATATTAGTTGTTTGAAAGATATGATAAGCTGTTCTGTACATCCGTCATATATTAGTTGTTTGAAAGATATGATAAGCTGTTGTGTACATATGTCATATATTAGCTGTTTGAAAGATATGATAAGCTGTTGTGTACATCTGTCATATATTAGCTGTTTGAAAGATATGATAAGCTGTTGTGTATATATGTCATATAGTAGCTGTTGAAAAGATATAATAAGCTGTTGTGTACATTTGTCATAAATTAGCTGTTTGAAAGATATGATAAGCCGTTGTGTACATCTGTCATATATTAGCTGTTTGAAAGATATGATAAGCTGTTGTGTATATATGTCATATAGTAGCTGTTAAAAAGATATGATAAGCTGTTGTGTACATCTGTCATATATTAGCTGTTTGAAAGATATGATAAGCTGTTGTGAATATATGTCATGTAGTAGCTGTTTGAAATATATGATAAGCTGTTGTGTATATATGTCATATATTAGCTGTTTGAAAAAGATGATAAGCTGTTGTGTACATCTGTCATATATTAGCTGTTTGAAAGATATGATAAGCTGTTGTGTACATTTGTCATATAGTAGCGGTTTGAAAGATATAATAAGCCGTTGTGTATATCTGTCATATATTAGCTGTTTGAAAGATAAAATAAGCTGTTGTGTACATCTGTCATATATTTGCTGTTTGAAAGATATGATAAGCTGTTGTGTATATATGTCATATAGTAGCTGTTTGAAAAATATAATAAGCTGTTGTGTACATCTGTCATATATTAGCTGTTTGAAAAGGATATGATAAGCTGTTGTGTATACCTGTCATATAGAAGCTGTTTGAAAGATATGATAAGCTGTTGTGTATATATGTCATATAGTAGCTGTTTGAAAGATATAAAAAAATGTTGTGTATATCTGTCATATAGTAGCTGTTTAAAAGCTATAAAAAGCGGTTGTGTATATATGTCATATATTAGCTGTTTGAAAAGGATATGATAAGCTGTTGTGTATACCTGTCATATAGAAGCTGTTTGAAAGATATAATAAGCCGTTGTGTATATCTGTCATATATTAGCTGTTTGAAAGATATGATAAGCTGTTGTGTACATCTGTCATATATTTGCTGTTTGAAAGATATGATAAGCTGTTGTGTATATATGTCATATAGTAGCTGTTTGAAAGATATAATAAGCTGTTGTTTATATCTGTCATTTATTAGCTGTTTGAAAAGGATATGATAAGCTGTTGTGTATACCTGTCATATAGAAGCTGTTTGAAAAATATAATAAGCCGTTGTGTATATCTGTCATATAGTAGCTGTTTGAAAGATATAATAAGCTGTTGTGTATATCTGTCATATAGTAGCTGTTTGAAAGATATAATAAGCTGTTGTGTATATCTGTAATTTATTAGCTGTTTGAAAGATATGAACAGTAGTTGTGTATATATGTCATATATTAGCTGTTAGAAATATATGATAAGCTGTTGTGTATATCTGTCATAAATTAGCTGTTTGAAAGATATAATAAGCTGTTGTGTATATCTGTCATATATTAGCTGTTTGAAAGATATGAACAGGTCAGTAGTTGTGTATATCTGTCATATATTAGCTGTTAGAAATATATGAACAGTAGTTGTGTATATCTGTCATATATTAGCTGTTTGAAAGATATGAACAGTAGTTGTGTATATCTGTCATATATTAGCTGTTTGAAAAATATGATAAGTAGTTGTGTATATATGTCATATATTAGCTGTTTGAAATATATGATAAGCTGTTGTGTATATCTGTCATAAATTAGCTGTTTGAAAGATATGATAAGCTGTTGTGTATATCTGTCATATATTAGCTGTTTGAAAAATATAACAAGCTGTTGTGTATATCTGTCATATATTAGCTGTTTGAAAGATATGATAAGCTGTTATGTATATTTTTCATATACTAGCTGTTTGAAAGATATGATTAGCTGTTGTGTATATCTTACATATAGTAGCTGTTTAAAAGATATAATAAGCCGTTGTGTATATATGTCATATATTAGCTGTTTGAAAGATATGATAAGCTGTTGTGTATATCTGTCATATATTAGTTAGATGACAGATTCGATTAGCTGTTGTGCATATTTTGCATATATCAACAATTTGATATATTTCATTAGCTGTTGTTTAAATATGTCATATGTCATCTATTTGATAGATACGATAATATGTTGTGTTTAATTATGATATGCCAAATCAACTTAAGATATGGTACGTTGTTCTGTATATCTGTTTTATGCCAGCTTAACGGAAGGTATGAAAATCTGATATGTATATCTTTGATACGCCAGCCTAAAGTTAGCTGTGAATTGCTATTGTGTATGTCTTTGATACATCAGTCTATAGTTTCATATGAAAAGCTGTCGTATATATCAGTGTTACTCCAGCTTAACGTTTGATATGTATATCTGTTGTGTACATCTGTCAAATATCAGCTATTTGATAGATACAAATAGCTAATGTGCATGACTGTCACATACAAGATAAACGTAAGACATGATAAGCTGCTGCGTAAATCAGTGACAGAATAGCTTCATTTTTTTATACGTCAGTTTAACGTTACGTGTAATAAACTGTTGCGTTTATCTGTGCTACGTCAGCTTAACGTTACGTGTAATAAGGTCCCGCACTTCTTACGGAGTACTTCCGGGTCGTAGTACCCAAAAGTAGTCCCATTTAGAAATTTTGAGTTTCGACTTCTGGTGCATAGTTTTCCTGGTAAGGGATGAGCTGGTAGAACACTGATGTGTTTCCTGTATATATTATGGTCCTGCAATGCTTCCAAAGTTTGTTTTGATTGCTTATTGCAGGACTATTTGTTTGGGATGTATGAACACAAATGCCGGTACCTCGGCTAGATTTGACAGCTAGTGCACTGATTTTCGGACGGTACTAATACTCTTTGCTCCGTAGAAAAAAAAATGAGACTATTGAAGAGTCCATTTTATAACAGTTTCTGAGAGTTAAATGGCCAAACTTGATGTTCCTGTATAAAGCTAAGCGTAAAAAACACTATTCTTCACTCAGCAGAGTCTTGAATATGACTGATTTAACATTGGAGTCAATGGGAATTCAAGTCTCAACAGTAACAGGTGTATGACCATAAGATGTTGCGTTTGTTTGTGTAGTGTCAGCTAAACGTTACATGTAATAAGCCGTTGTGTTTATCTGTGATGCGTCAGATTAACGTTACATGTTAAAAGTTGTTACATATATCTGTAATACGTTAGCCTAACGTTGCATGTAATAAGCTGTTGTGCATATCTGTGAATACTTCCGCCTAACGTAACGTGTAATAAGATGTTGCGTTTGTCTGTGTTACGTTAGCTTAACGGTACATGTAATAAGCCGTTGCGTTTATCTGTGATGCGTCAGATTTACGTTACATGTTAAAAGTTGTTGCATATATCTGTAATACGTCAGCTTAAGGTTACATTTCACAAGCTGTTGTATATATCTGTGAATACTTCCCACTAACATAACGTGTAATAAGCCGTTGCGTTTATCTGTGATACGCCAGCTTAACGTTACATGTAATAAGCTGTTGCGAATATCTGTGAAACGTAAGCTTAACGTTACATGTAATAAGCTGTTGTGCATATCTGTGAAACGTCAGCTTAACGTTATATGTAATAAGCTGTTGCGAATATCTGTAATACGTCAGCTTAAGGTTACATGTAATAAGCCGTTGCGTTTATCTGTGATGCGTCAGATTTACGTTACATGTTAAAAGTTGTTGCATATATCTGTAATACGTCAGCTTAAGGTTACATGTCACAAGCTGTTGTATATATCTGTGAATACTTCCCACTAACATAACGTGAAATAAGCTGTTGCGTTTATCTGTGATACGCCAGCTTAACGTTACATGTAATAAGCTGTTGCGAATATCTGTGAAACGTCAGCTTAACGTTACATGTAATAAGCTGTTGTGCATATCTGTGAAACGTCAGCTTAACGTTATATGTAATAAGCTGTTGCGAATATCTGTGAAACGTCATATTAACGTTACATGTAATAAGCCGTTGCATTTATGGTCTCGCACCTGTTACAGAGTACTACCAGGTCGTATACCCAAAAGTAATCCCATTTAGAAGTTTTGAGTTTCGACTACTGGTGCATGGTTTTGCAGGTAAGAGATGAGCTGGTAGAACACTGATGTGTTTCCTGTATATATTATAGTCCTGCAATGCTCCCAAAGTTTGTTTTGATTGCTTATTGCAGGACTATTTGTTTGGGATGTATGAACACAAATGCCGGTACCTCGGCTAGATTTGACAGCTAGTGCACTGATTTTCGGACGGTACTAATACACTTTGCTCCGTAGAAAAAAAATGAGACGATTGAGGTGTCCATTTTATTACAGTTTCTGAGAGTTAAATGGACAAACTTGATGTTCCTGTATAAAGCTAAGCGTAAAAAACACTATTCTTCATTTGATACCCTAGATTCTATATCGGTATGGTGTATATCCCCAATACATGGATAGGCTCGTAGAAAACGGAAGTGAGTGAAGAGGGGGGTGGGGATGTAGTTAAAATGTTGAAAACTGCGTACATTCTGAGTTTAACAAACTCTAACAAAGATATGTTAATGTAAATGATATAAAGTGTTAAGGTCAATGTTTGTTTCACTTTGAGCGGTCTGGTATCACATGCAGTGGGTAAGCAAGGGGATTAATCAGAACTCTTCTACACCAAGAGTACACCAATAATAGTAAAACCACGCCGAACGGGTTCCCGGCTTTGCTTTGATATGACTAGACGGGTATTATTATATGAAGAATATGATCCTTGCATTACATGCAATATATCGTTTCTTTTATTTCATGAACTAACGTTATGCTTTACGTCATGGATCATCTTTATATCATGGGTGTACCTTTCTAACATTCAATAGTTAAACGAATATTAAGTGAAGGGTCTTGTGAAAGCAAACCACAGCACACTTGCATAACAAAATTGTAATGTTGACCTAATTACAAATAAACTTGAAACAGGATTATTCGATGTGTATATAAAACCCATGTTTTGGTGGGTATCTGTGTGGCCCTTTCATGTAAGAGAGAGAAGTCGTGTAAGACAAGTAAGCTGGACTATAATCCATGAACAGGTTTTTGTAGTATAACAATAAATGTTCTTCTCGTAATGATTGACAACAACATAACAGCATTGGTACTAAAGCAACGCTGACTAAGAAGGTAGATACATGATTTCATACCTGTATGTGTGACATGATTTCTGTCAAGTCGAGGCATTGGCAGTATAATGCAGTCATAGGGTAAATGGGAGAACTGAATCGAAGTTATTCGAATCATCTAGTTATATTGTAATAATGTATGAAGGTATCACTTATGTCGTTAATTGTCATATATACATATCCGCTAATGCTAAATGTTTTACCCACTCAACATGGCACACACCATATTTGTTGTTGAAGGTTTATTCTGAGATTTATCCATACCAACTACATACCATAGTGCTACCTGTTTGAGGTTTTTTATGCCACAGGGAAGATGTAAAGATGATAATGTTATGGTGTAAAAGTTTTACATTTAACAATTATCATCTTGATATAATATTCAGTGGGATTCAGTCGTTACACAAAATACTTTTTTTCAATATAATGGAATTTTTGTCGAATTCTTAATTAAGAGTAGATTGGAGTGAATGTAAGAAGCAAATGATTGAACCTAAGACTGCCTCTTGATGTTTTGAATTTCGTTGATGACATGTAAATTAGAATATCTAAAACATCTCATGTAAGTAAAGGTGTTTCAATATGAGTACATATATCCACTGACAAAACCCATTGCTTATCCTTCAATATCTTACCTTCATTTCTTGTCGGTGCTGAAAACTGGTTGTTGGGAGAAAACTGTTGTGGAGCAGAATAGTGTGTTTGCGCCCCATAATCCGGCTGGTCTCTTACAGGTGCTGGGACGGGCCTGTAGCTACTCGCTTGGGGCGCCCTCTGGGACGACGGGGAGTAGCCGAAATCCATGTTTCCTCCTCCATATTTATTGAGGGTAATTTTCGTTGGAATATGACCCGCTGAAGCACTCATACTGGGATCGCTTTGTCCAATCCTCGGATACGGAGGTTGAGGGGAGACCGGGATTACTCTAGGAGACTGAGGTCCACTTAGCTTCTCTATAGGTATCGTGATCTGTAAACAATGTAACAAACACCAGTCCTTATTGTCGTTGGTTATTGAACGTTTGTCTGGTCCTTACCAGTATCAGGTAAAGGCATTTGGTTAAATTGGTATACGGACATTTGCCCCCCCCCCCCGGACATTTGCCACCCGGACATTTGCCCCCTTTTTAGTATAAGGCGGGCATTTGCCGCCTCGCTGCAATGTAGAAGGCGGACATTTGCCCCCTCATATTTTTTTTAACTTGTTTAACCTGATTCTATTCCGTTATAATTAAACAGGAATTTAAATGGAAAAACTATTTTTATCAGACTAACATGTCAATTTTGCTCTATAACGCCGATGGCACTTGGTCAATTATGCTCATCCAACCGTGGCAGTATACGTTCATAAGTTGATTTGACCTTATTTTTTTGTTTTCGATTTAATTATTTCTCTCATAATCAAATGTGATAGTGATTTTCATACCGACACAAATTGGAATACCTTTTGTCTTCTTTGTTTTTTATTGTTAGCCTTGAGTGACAAATCGGTAATAAGATTTAAGATGTAATCAATATGTAAATTAAAAAAAATCAATTCATTAAGTTTCATGGTTGGATGAGCATGATTGGCCAAGTGCCATCGGTGTGTTTTTGATTCGTCGTCTCGATTTTAACACCTATAGGGGATTAGAGGGAAGAGCTAAAATAGTAAAATTGATGAAAATATTATTTTCATTTTAATTTCTATTTAAATATAACGTAAAACGGTCTGGTCAAGCCAATTGAAAAAGTAATGCGAGGGGGCAAATGTCTGCCTTCTACATTACGGCGAGGGGGCAAATGCCCGCCCTATACCAAAAAGGGGGCAAATGTCCGGGGTGGCAAATGTCCGGGGGGGCAAATGTCCGCCCTTTACCAAAAAGGGGGCAAATGTCCGGGGTGGCAAATGTCCGGGGGGGGCCAAATGTCCGGGATTCGATTCCATTACACTATCGACCTGCATAAGCCTTTCGCCCGGTACGGCTTATAGTTATCCTCAACGTTAAGTGGACACAAATTGGATGCATTTCGTATGTCCGCTTTCATAACAATTGATTAACATGTTTAGTAGTAACTGATTCAAAAACATATATGAACCGCACTAGGAAACACCCTTATACAAAGGTAACTTGCATTTATAGTACCTTCGTCTTTATTGAGAGAACAGTGCATTTCAATCTACTTTGGGATTCATTTCTGACCCGACGAATCTCAGTTTTTGAATACATTCTACAGGAAAATAAAAAAGACAATAACGTATATCGAGCGAGGTCTGACCATTTCAACAATTGACGAATGGGATCAGATGCATCGTTTACAAAAGATGTATGAGTTTCAATTATATTTCTCTTAGTTTTGCATCTTAACCCAGTAATTACAATACTTCTATTTAATTATGATCAAATTGTATATTTGTATAAGTGGATTAAAAACTGTATAATTTCATGCTAAGTGGACATATTGTTTTCTGTCATAATTTATCATTACAGCGTCCGTAAGAATGTGTTCTTAGATCTGGAAATAAGTCATTGCTAGAATGAACTAAACATTAGTTCATGTAATTGCGGTTCTTCGACGCATCTGCTCTATCTAAGGCAACTTTGACATTTGCTTTATTGTTGTATCCAGCGGGTTATGATGACTGATTCATATTTCTTGAAAAATGAACCTAAATGATGCTATGTAGTACATGATACAGAACACAAAGAACATATGGATAATGCATGTATACACAAATACAGCTATTCCACCTAACAAAAAGCCCAAAATGGTTTTGCTGCGGAGAGACGAGTGGATGTCATAGATTTAAAACGCAGATTTGTTTAGTATAGACGCTTGCTCAATAAAATGATTGGGAACAGAAAATCACATGTATTCAACTCTTGAGGTTGATGTTTTCCATTTAAGTTATAACAGATAACTTGTAAATGAGCAGAAGCTATATATACTGAGATGGTTAGAGGAGCCATGAATGAGTAGAAGCGATCTATACTGAGTTGGTTAGAGGAGCCATGAATAAGCTGAAGCGATCTATACTGAGATGGTGAGAGGAGTCATGAATGAGCAGAAGCAATCAATACTGAGATGGTTAGAGGAGCCATGAATGAGCTGAAGCGATCTATACTGAGATGGTTAGAGGAGCCATGAATGAGCAGATGCAATCAATACTGAGATGGTTAGAGGAGCCATGAATGAGCTGAAGCGATCTATACTGAGATGGTTAGAGGAGCCATGAATGAGCAGATGCAATC
This sequence comes from Cerastoderma edule, assembly GCA_947846245.1. NCBI lineage: Eukaryota > Metazoa > Mollusca > Bivalvia > Cardiida > Cardiidae > Cerastoderma > Cerastoderma edule. The sequence goes on along the minus strand of OX401406.1, from coordinate 11,656,557 downwards.
AATACTGAGATGGTTAGAGGAGCCATGAATGAGCTGAAGCGATCTATACTGAGATGGTTAGAGGAGCCATGAATGAGCAGATGCAATCAATACTGAGATGGTTAGAGGAGCCATGAATGAGCTGAAGCGATCTATACTGAGTTGGTTAGAGGAGCCATGAATGAGCAGATGCAATCAATACTGAGATGGTGAGAGGAGCCATGAATGAGCTGAAGCGATCTATACTGGGTTGGTTAGAGGAGCCATGAATGAGCAGAAGCGATCCATACTGAGATGGTGAGAGGAGCCATGAATGAGCAGAAGTGATTTATACTGAGATGGTTAGAGGAGCCATGAATGAGCAGAAGCGATCTATACTGAGATGGTTAGAGGAGCCATTAATGAGCAGAAGCGATCTATACTGAGATGGTGAAAATAGTCATGAATGAGCAGAAGCGATCTATACTGAGATGGTGAGAAGAGCCATGAATGAGCAGAAGCGATCTATAATGAGATGGTGAGAGAAGCCATGAATGAGAAAAAATGATCTATACTGAGATGTTGGGTGTAGTTGGGCCTACCTGGGGCGCCTTTGTTGGTGTTTGTGGATATGCAGGAGCTCTGGTGCCTCGTGTTGGACTCAACGGCTGGATATTCACCTTTCCGGCAGGGGGTCTGTTAACCAAACAAATAAACAAGAAAATAAAGAAGCCCTGCAAATGATAAGGAAAACGTTTGTGAACAATTCGTTCCAATTCAACCAGAGTCCGACCCTAATCGACCAGTTACTTTGGTAAATCGAACTTAATGACGTTTTCTTTCTTTACGCAGATCTCGAGTCTCAGTAACAAATTTACTTCCCTTTTCTTGTGCCAAAAACAGATAATAAATGTTGTTTTCCAAATTCTTAAATGTCTTTCATAAATCCAGAGAAATAATCAAATACTAAAAACGACATTTTAATTTAATTACATAAACAGGCGAATGAATCACGTGACCAGTGTTTACGGTTTTATGTCCGAACAAGATGGCCGCCTCACAGGTATTCTAGATTTGTTCCCCTACGTTTGGCAATGATAGCCACATAGCGTACCCAGCACGAGTTGACGAACAACTCTCCAGTTCTGGTGGTATATTTCATTTCATATCTTTATTTCCTCCAAATGATGAAGATTACATTTTCAAACTAACATACGAATAACAAAAATATACAATTTATAAAGAAAAGAAAGAGAAACAAACATATAGAAATCAACATATATGATTAGAACACAATGTATTTATTGCATGTATTTATAGTAATTTTATGCTACATAAACACATATATCTTAAACAATTTCATTACGTCAGTGGATAACTTTTCAAAATTTTGTTACATTAAACAGCACTTAAGGGCGATGCCGTACTGACCATTCAACTTCCTCAAGTTTATTTATATATACTTCTATATTTAGAGTAAAATGGGATGAAAGAACGTCCACCAATATCGGCTAAGTTCTAATTTCTTTTCACATGCAGTCAACGTAATATAACATTGTTATTATAAAATCAATATGGCTAACATCCAAAAGATTGATTAAATCTTGAAATGGAGCCCCAAGCAAGATACATGCTTTTCTATTATCATCAGATAAGTCATAGTGCTCATAAACACGTTCACCATGCATTTCACAACCAAATAGGCCCTTTGGTATCACGACAGAATTGTATAATTTTCTATTTGAAAACGGATGAAAACATAACCCGTTCATACCGGTATCGCATAAACTCATATAGCAACCCCTAAGTTTTAAAGAGCTCTGTTTAATACTTTCACTAAGTGATAAGTATTTATCACAGATAATACCCAGATGTGTATAACTTTCTTGTTCCTGTATAGTATTTAAGCCTATTGACCATGTTCTGTTTGTTCTGGTGTAATCAAACTTAGTTTCGTTGAAAACAATTACAGCACATTTTAAAGCATCATACTCAAATAACCATCTGGTTCGGACATAATCTCGTTAACATTTGTCACGTAATACCAATATCTAAAATATTCGACTTATTTCTTTAATTCTTTTCTATTAAATCTACCCATCGCCCCTTGACCTTAGTATGTTTGTTTAATTTGTTTTGTTTTTATTATCAAAAAGCTCAGACTTTGTTTGCCTCGCTGAATCAACAAACTTATCCTTTTACCTTTCAAAATATTTGATGTAATTTGACATATGAATATAACTTACTGACACTTTTCTAAGGTGAACTACAGGATGGCCACGATTCTCTTATACATACATCGGACATGGCAAAGGAACCTTTAAAACAATGGTAATTTCGATAGTTCATGCACATTTAGGTATAATCGAATTTGTCCCTATTCTTAATAATTCGTCTACATTCTTACCTTGAAACAAGGAACTCTATCTGGCCGCCTCCTTTTGCTATAGCGTCCTGTGCCTGTTTATGCGTTAGGTGAGTAGTATCTCGACCTCCGATAGAAACTATAATATCGCCTCGCTGTAATTCACGCTCAGAGGGACTGTTCGCAAATACCTTTAAATATATAATGGATGAACTGTATAAACATAAAGATCAGTATTCAGCTGGATTAATGATTCCTTGTACGGGTTCAACCTTAAGCAATGTTTTTTTTATAATCTAGTTCGCTTGTCAAAGGTTCGCCTCTTTCAAAGAACACGATTTCGAGAGTTTACCTTCCAGCCCCTCTGGTTTACAGTCAACACGAAGAACTAATTCGTGTCTTTGCACATCCATCACAAGGGGTTATTCTGGAGCTTCTTCGTTAAGAAATGATGGGATATATTCTTGGTTAAAACAGCATTAAACAGAATACTGCCTCAACATAGAGAGAACAAAGGATACGACTGTCTTTCCAACAAGGCAATACTGCAAGTTATGACATATTATTTGTACACCCTGGCACGTGCCTTGAGCGATCTGTTTAAGACAATCTCGACTTGATACAGGTGTGTTGGTTTGCACCGTGTAACAACATGTTTTACATAGCCTTATTATTTCTCTAAAGAAAATAATGCATTACCACTTCTAATAAATTGTAGAAAAGAAAGAAAAGGCAAATGAATTTTGAACGTTTTCTCAATTATTGGTTAATTTCAAGCCTTTCTAATATCGTATCACTAAACTAGATTTAGCTCTAACGAGTTGATTGTTGTTTAAGCGGTTACAAAACGTTTAATGAAGGATTCGTATCAGCCGTTTTGATCTTGGTATATGTTAATGTTTAAGTGACTTAACTGCGAGTTAATGTTAAATAACTTAAATATATTGACCTCGAAAGTTTGCCTTTTCTTAAAAAAAGGAGTTTAACTAAGAAACCAAATCCACAATACGCTTGCGTCAATGCATGGCGACTTTTACTCTAGCTGCTTTAGAAATAGTTTATCACTGTCTATCTTTATAGATCAAAATCGACAACCTTAAACAACATTTCTATCCGAATCTAGTATCGCTCCCCTCCTTTTAAAGGGATCTGAGGTAAACCAAATGTCCAAATAATTCTCACCGATTTGAAGGGTCATTCTTGTACACATAGTATAGGCTTAGACTTGTCTGTTTCCCTGACTATTTGATGTACATGCTATATTTTGTTTACACCACACAGGTAACGCGTGTGGCGATTGAAATATTCACATAAACAGCCTTTTTGTCTAAAATGTCTTATTAATCAGTAAATGAGGCTCTATTATTATGGATACAAACCATTCCGCAAGACAAAGAGAGATGGTTATACGGAGGATCAATAACTATACTGTGATACGAACGTAATTACTCTTAGTCCAGTCAATCTGTAAGTCAACCCACAACTAATTGCAACAGAAACAAATTTGTGATTTTGTTATAGCTGAACACTTCCTTTATAACATATAAAAAGTCCTCAGAAATCCCTCCTGGGGAAAATACTGAAAAATGCATTTAAACTTTTTGAAAAGTGCGAGATTTTGCATGGTTCGAAGGTACCACCATAGAAAGGTACACAGTGTGAACTGTCATCGGTAAATTTCGAGGTCAACTTGCTGTTGAAAGTCACATGAAATGGTAAGTTGAGCTTATTATCATTTATGTATGCCTTTATCTTATAAAGAACATAATTGTATGTTTATGATTAAATTTTAGATGAAAAGATATTTTTGAAATGGCCTGCAGAATGCTTTGTAATGGGTTTTCGTGGGTAATTCAAAAAGTGTTTGTCTTGTTTAATTTCGCCTAAAACATCGATTTTATGACCATTCACACTCAAATATATCTTTAAACATGAATAGAATGACAAAAATACACCTTACAATGACAAATATATAAAATAAATATAAAATATTTACATCGGAATAGCTGTTCTTTTTTTTTAAACTACGATGGCCCATTAGTGGCATTGTAGTTAATGATTTGACGAAAACACAAGTTTCTCTTACTCACTCAATTAAATCGATCATGTTCATATGTTAAAATTATTCTATTCTTAAAGTATTTTTTTGCAAATAATGAAATAAATCAATTTATGATTTGTTTAATTGATTTTTACATTTGCTTAGTTTCTTAATCTTTGGCAAAATAGATCGAATTGAAGGTTAAAGATGAAGAGTGAAGATGTGAATGAGATAAAGATCGTCGGCAAATATCATCTGGTGGCGATTGTAATTTACTCTGAAGGTGCATTTATTACTATAACCTATTGTATGATAAAGATATCATTATAGTCACATTTTTTCTTCTTATAACGTTTTTAATTATCATTCATCATTAATACATATGTTGTATGAACTATGAAAATTAAGGTGAATTACGCTTAAGTACAACCTTCAATCGAAAGTAAGATAAAGCAAGTGTGGTTGTGTTTAATTTAATATTTTCATTTGCAGTGAAGTTAACTGAATAATACCAATATTGGAAATGCTGCAGACAAAATCAACGCACAAGTGATGATACATGCCTTTTTATCTATTTTCCATTTGCAGGTAAAAATGGATAATACTATCAAGAGTGCAAGAAGGTCACATTAACATTGTGGATTCCATACCATTTTGAGCTTCTTCCGTTGTAGTGGACAATAAATGGAAGTACAAGACTATCAGAATTTCTCAAAATGTGGTGATTCACATGTTCAATGACACGGTTATTTCCAGAGCAACTTGAGGCCATTTCCTACTGAATAAATCTTTAAATGTAATACTTATGGGAATCGCTTTTAATACTGCATTACTTTGAGAGGAAGTCACAATACATGAAGTTGAAAGCATGACCTGGACTTCCAAACCAAAGACAAATACTGAAACCTTTAGCGAGCTTGAACCCAATGAAATGATAAAACGTTAGTTAACATTTATGAAATCCTTATGCAAGAAGAAAAACCAGTTGAAGAAGTATGTGGTGAAGTAGTTTTCAAAAGATGTAGGACAAACTTGAAAAGAAGCCCTTCGTTTGTCAAATCGCATTTCCAAGTTGTGTTTCATATTTAAACAATGGCTGACCTACTACACACGTTTATCAAAGCCAAATGATTGTATTGCTGAGAACTGTAAATTCAAGCCATCAGAGAAATGTAGCCCCAGTCTAGAGCTCTTTTATCTTCCTATGTTATTTTCAAACTAAAGCCAAACATTACCTACAGAGTCCAGATTTCTTCACTTATATGAAGGAAACCATATAGTTTGTCAAAGCAATCTCGCATCGGCAATATTTTCTACAGATCAAGTTTTTGAACAGGTCCTTATTAGAAGTTCTAAGACAATAGGAAAAATAAAATGTGGTTATGGTTTGAAAGAATCACAGAGAAACCAATGATTTTCGTCAATTCCTGTATGTACATACTACAATAATGCAATGCAGAAATATGCAAGTGATCAGCATGTAGAAACCAGTCATTCGAGGGTTGAAAAAGATCATACGGACAACCTTAACATAGACATCCACGTTGCGGACTGTACACTTGATAACATTGTGTCAGGTCGACGAGTATATATTGTGTAATTGTCGACTATGCAACGTAAGAAGGCCAATTGAATATTAACAACATGGTTTATAAATACGATTCAGAATACAGTTTTATAGGTTAAGCCATTCCGTAACCCTAAACTCTCAATTAACGTTAAGAGAAATTAGAGAAGCATCTCAAACTGGTCAGCATTTGCGTTTAACAGCTCCGGTTGATATATTGCATGACAATGAAGGAGATATATTTAAGAAAGAGCTTTGTAGTTTCCCGCCATCACGATATGGGTCTTCTGGGTTATTGAAACTAGCTGACAAACCTTCCTCGATAAATAAAATATAAGCACAGGTTGGCTGTAGTGACAATAAATAGCTAGATAAGTCAGTTCAATATGTACACGACGATAGGGCTTTGTTCTTACGTTTGCCTTCGAAATATGGAGGAGCATTTGTTGGATATACGTGGAACATATTCTGATGATGTCATTAGCAAACCTGCAATATTTGTATTTAATGGATGTTCAAATTGTCCTTCTCGAAAGGATAGTGTACAAAAGGAATGCAGTGAAGGGGTAGGTACCAAAAAGGTTTTACTCGAGGAAGTTTGTTCACTTCCAAAAACAGCAGTTCTTATAAAATACTCTGAATTGCCTTTAATTAAAATGCTCATGTAAAACAAAGTGTGACCGAAAATCTTGTTCTTGTAGACATACCTTCTTGACCGTTCCTGAGGGTGTGGGGAATGTCGGCGAGCAATCTTCGCTAATGCAGAAATTGTGCAAGAACGATACAAAATGGAAAAGGGAGTCTGTAAATATATTGAGATGCAAAAATAAGGGAACCCTATTACTTTTAACTATTTTCTAGATAGGATAGAGAGAATCTGCCTCTTCATAATACGTAAACCCAAACTCATGACACCGTGTAATCGAACACATTCGATAAAGTGTTGTTACATGTATTCATTACATGTATTGCCTGTGCACTCACGTGAATTCTTGGATACGATAAAAATGAAACACAATCAAGTCTCATATCAATGCAATATGCCATCATGGCAGTATCTCAGGAGCTCAGAAATGGCAATGCATAGGCATGTTGCAAGCTGGTGAATCCTAGAACCATGTTGCCAGGTTTATTGGGAAGTCAAAAATTGTTATTGCACGACCTGCAGCTTTACACCAACAGACTGGTGATGTCCAAATTAGGAGGGGGCATGGGCAGCTTAGGAAATCAACATTCCAGCAAGATCGCCTTTTATGGATTATTGCTTTGCGCAACTGTTTCGTAACCGCATCATAACCAAAGCAGGAGATCCATACCGTGACAGGACTTCGAGTTCCTAGCAGTACAGTAAATCTCGGGCAAGTCATGGTGTCATCATATCAAGGCTGAACAAATATAATCGTTTACGGTTGTGCTAGCAACATTAAGGTTGGCCTATACGTCGGTGGCGTCATGTGGTCTTTTCGGATGAGTCAAGGTTCTGTCTGCGATTCTGATAGCATCGACGTGGGGAGAGATACAAATTTACCACTATCCTGGAGCATGATTTCTTTTAGCGGGGGAGCATCATGGTCTGGGGTGATGTTGTCCCATTTGCACATAGAATTGGTCAAAAACTTTGTCTTCCAGGATAATAATTTCTGACCCCACAGAGCTCGTGTTGCAGTTGACTTCGTCAGGAAACAGGGCATCTTGACAATCCAGTGATCTGCGAAATAATCAGACATCTTTCCCATTGAGCATGTATTGGATGTTGTTGATAGGAGAGTCACGTCGCCCCATACCAACCAATTTGGTGCAGCACTTTAGGATAAATGCCCCCCCCCCCTTGATGTTGTGCATGTATTTCTGCATGTGGAGGTCATACCCGATCTTGATTTTGATATTGATTTTGATAGAATATCTGGTCTGTGTTTTAAACGAAAATAAAGATACCTCAATATTTAATTTAGGCGTGCCCTTATTTTTTAACGCATAGTGTACTCCATGTGTAATTCCATGAGTGTACACATAATTTTGAAAGCTGGCACATAGTGAGAAAGGGGCAATAGAATAGTACTACTTTTGCTGCTTTTCCCAATATGTTTCTTCCTTTATTTCAATTATTGTTTTTTAAGTTCACAACACAAATGCAAAACGTCAAAAAATACCACATGAATATTGTATTGCTTGTGTCATAAATTTCGTTTTTCTTATATAGGCATATATGGATTTCGGTACCTTATTTAAGTGATTGTCTTTAAATATAAGTCATCTAATACAAATAGGTGTGTTTTGTCTTTGAATTAAGTTTTAGAGAACAAGCTTTGCCAGATAATATCGAATTCTATCATATAGGAATGCATTGACATAAAAAAAAAATTCTTTAGTTTTAATGGGTGGGTGGGGTAATTTGACCCCTTTCAATTTACAATATTTATAGGAATAAATCAATTTTAGAAGGCAAACTGATGCGAATGATATAAAGACATGTAGATAGAGTATACCGCTTATGAAAACATCATTTTTGTGTGAATTGTTGGGGTTTTGTTCCATTTTGGTAGATAAATACAAATATTTCGATTTTTTCCATAAGGCCTGAAAGTAGCAATAATAAAACGAGTTTTTAACCAATTTCCCCTGAAGGGATTTTGGAGGACTTTTTTTCTGTCATCTCTTATACATTCATGATAACTTTAAAAGAGATTTCGTTTCTGTTGCAATTAGTTGACGGTTGAGTTCATTTTTTTCATAGGATGACTGGACTTTCTTGTATATAAACTCGGATGATCCAAGCTGTTATTGAGAATATCTACGCCTGGATCTAAATATAGATTCTACCAATGGTTGGTAACTCTTATCTTCTGTCGAAACGCACGGTGAAAATGTAAGCAAATGACCCATTTGGTTCTTCATAATTTACCTTAACAATGAGTCAACGAAAATATTCCATAACGTATATTATGCATCGGACCTCGTCTTGGAATGGTACAATGTTTCCATAACTAATATATAACAATAACTAAAAAACACAAAACTCGTCATCAAAAAGGTGAAATTCTATCTATCTTTCTTTTTTTGATTATCAAATATATACACATATTGTTTGGATAATTTTACCTAAGGACGATTGCGGATTTTGATCACGAAACCAAGCGCCCTATTCATGTTTTCTTTTGTGGATTTGAAAGGTATAGTTATAGACACGTTCCTTTGGGTACATTTTAAACGTGGTCTTAAGGGAAAAACTATCTATGAACACATTCCGATGTTTATTTGGAATTTGATTTAAGTTTTACAATACATATTTGTTAGAGTGCTATTATAATTCAACAAATACAATTTCTAACGAGTCAAACAATATTATTCAGTACATCTCTTGTCCGCCTTTAGTCCAATGTGGAATAATTAAGGTCTGGGGTTTTTATAATATCTATTTCCACTTTCCAGACAACAAATGTGTCTTGTATGACGAGATAAGGTTGTTTATTAGCCATTTAAATTCCTTTTCCGTGCGTTCTAGATGGGAACTTGCCTAATTCAAAGGGACATTACTTAGCTCATCATTTTAACCATCGTTATTAGATAAACATTTAAAAATTTAAACATATCTCGTTCAGATATTAAACGTAAGCATTACATGTACAAACAGTACATCAAAAGGAGGCAGAGTGAGAAATAATAGCTCATTTAGTTCTTTTCGTGAATAGCATCATAACGGTTGATTACCATTCCATGATATATAATAGGTTAGTTACGAAGAACGTCGGATAGGCAATGGAGTGATTCTGAAAATATGATAAGGAATTAATAGTAACACAATAAAAAAAAACATAAAGTCATTCAAGAAGTATTCGGATTGAGATGAAAATAAAGCAAATAATGAAAATCAGAAAACTTGCTTGTGCGTGCAGTTGTTCTTTTGAAAAACGAGTATGTTTTTAACAGATGATTAATTTATACCGGTGTCTTTGATTGAATCAAAATCATTTACTATCTTTTAGTAACCCTATTTGTTATTCAGTAGGTAGTCCCTGATTTCACAATGGTGATCTAGAAAGTAGTGGGGAGAGAGAGAGAGAGAGAGAGAGAGAGAGAGAGAGAGAGAGAGAGAGAGAGAGAGAGAGAGAGAGAGAGAGAGAGAGAGAGAGAGAGAGAGAGAGAGAGAGAGAGAGAGAGAGAGAGAGAGAGAGAGAGAGAGAGAGAGAGAGAGAGAGAGAGAGAGAGAGAGAGAGAGAGAGAGAGAGAGAGAGAGAGAGAGAGAGAGAGAGAGAGAGAGAGAGAGAGAGAGAGAGAGAGAGAGAGAGAGAGAGAGAGAGAGAGAGGGAGGGAGGGAGGAGGGGGAGAGGCGAGAGGAGGAGGGAGGAGGAGGAGGAGGGAGGAGGAGGAGGGAGGGAGGGAGGAGGAGGGAGGAGGGAGGAGGAGGAGGGAGGGAGGGAGGAGGAGGGAGGAGGAGGGAGGGAGGAGGGAGGGAGGGAGGAGGGAGGGAGGGAGGGAGGGAGGAGGGAGGAGGGAGGGAGGGAGGGAGGGAGGGAGGGAGGAAGGGATGGCATTGGTTCAGTGTTAGCTATGGAGGGGTGATCATGTAGGATTTAATATCAAACTTTAAACAGCGAATCCATTGTAAGACCTAGACAAACACTGGCGATATGGCTCTGTTAGGTGAAACGATAAAAGCTTTACACGAATAATACGGCTCATTCCACTTATGATGCGAGTACTGGTATCCCACCATGCATCTAGAAAATTACAAAACAATAAGAAAGACTTATTGGATGAAAAAGACAAAGGTAAATAAAAATGAAAGGAAACATAAAAAAAGAAGGACCACAATTGAAAATGTAAACGACACTATAGATATTTGTAATAGTGCATATGCAGCTGGTAATGGTTCTGGTATACGGAGAAATGCCCTCCCGGAGAAGTACCCTCTCGCAAAGGTGTCCCCTAATTTCAAGAAGGCGGAGAAATGCCCTCCCGGAGAAGTACCCTCTCGCAAAGGTGTCCCCTAATTTCAAGAAGGCGGAGAAATGCCCTCCCGGAGAAGTACCCTCTCGCAAAGGTGTCTCCTAATTTCAAGAAGGCGGAGAAATGCCCTCCCGGAGAAGTACCCTCTCGCAAAGGTGTCCCCTAATTTCAAGAAGGCGGAGAAGTGCCCTCCCGGAGAAGTACCCTCTCGGAAAGGTGTCCCCTAATTTCAAGAAGGCGGAGAAATGCCCTCCCGGAGAAGTACCCTCTCGGAAAGGTGCCCCCTAATTTCAAGAAGGCGGAGAAGTGCCCTCCCAATAAATCGAGGGTCAGCTATCTGCCCCCCTGTAAAAGCTATATGAAACTTTGTCTTTTGTACAAGCTGAATAGTGCAATTTTGCATTTTGCAAATAAGGCGTTATACAAGTTAATCGTAGAGGTTTCTTGAATATCTTTTTAACCAAATAATAAAAGGGAGTTTTAGAAACAGTTTGCATCTTGAGCGGAGTTAAATGCCATCATTTACTTTGGGCACCGGCCCGATTTTAATAACTGAGAACGTACTTGTTACCTTTGAAGAGAGCAGGCAGCATTTTATAATATCATATTTGAATGTCGCGATCAGTAATATAGAAGACGAGCAAACCAATTATTCTTTAAAACTTGTATATGATTTCATGAAATTGCTAATTCATGAATAATGTCTGAACTGAGGGAAAAAAGAGAGTATAAAATATAATTCAGTCGCAAAAACTTTGTGAGCATATGATGAACTTTGACAATTATTGTTCTTTTGTCTATGGTCACTGCATGTGACGAAAACATCTTGCAGAAGGGTGTTCTTTAGGGGAAACACAACCAAGGAGGGCTTGCTTGTGTAACCAGTTTTGACGAGAGAGCACCTCTCCGCCCCCTAAATTCTAGTAGGAGGGCAGTTCTCCGCCCTGTTAAAACAGTTCGAGGGGGCACTTCTCCGGGAGGGCACTTATCCGTGATCCAATGGTACTTGCTGTGCGTCCAACCCTTAAAATAGTAAGGATAAGTAGAAGATTGGAGACAGAATAACAACATTGGTCGAACATAAGATACTGTCTTGAAATGAAAGTGAAACACAAGAATGTAGGTTAGATTAGCATTTTCAAAACTGAAGTTTATACGCTGCGAAAAAAGAAGAACCAGAATCGCCTTGCCATGGATAATGACAGCGAGGGTATGTGTAAAGCACTTGTAACACCTTCTACGTTGAACTGTCCAAATGGCCAGGTTAATGAACTGTTCGTATCAGGTGTTTCGTTTTCCATATGATAATCAGTGACCTTGATAGATCTCATCTATGTCTCTGGTATAGTTAAAGAAATCGTTAAATTAGCATTATGCTAGGGGGTATTTGTGAATATGTGTGGGGTCATGTGTGTGTCTATGTGTATGTGGGGGTGTATGTATGTGTGCGTATGTGTGTATGTGTGTTTGTGTGTGTCTATGTGTATGTTGGGGTGTATGTATGTGTGCGTATGTGTGTATGGGTGTATGTATGTGTGTGTCTATGTGTATGTGGGGGTGTGTGTATGTGTACGTAAGTGTGTATGTGTGTATGTGTGTGTCTATGTGTATGTGGGGTGTATGTATGTGTGCGTATGTGTGTATGTGTGTATGTGTGTGTCTATGTGTATGTGGGGTGTATGTATGTGTGCGTATGTGTGTATGTGTGTATGTGTGTGTCTATGTGTATGTGGGGTGTATGTATGTGTGCGTATGTGTGTATGTGTGTATGTGTGTGTCTATGTGTATGTGGGGTGTATGTATGTGTGCGTATGTGTGTATGTGTGTATGTGTGTGTCTATGTGTATGTGGGGTGTATGTATGTGTGCGTATGTGTGTATGTGTGTATGTGTGTGTCTATGTGTATGTGGGGTGTATGTATGTGTGCGTATGTGTGTATGTGTGTATGTGTGTGTCTATGTGTATGTGGGGTGTATGTATGTGTGCGTATGTGTGTATGTGTGTATGTGTGTGTCTATGTGTATGTGGGGTGTATGTATGTGTGCGTATGTGTGTATGTGTGTATGTGTGTGTCTATGTGTATGTGGGGTGTATGTATGTGTGCGTATGTGTGTATGTGTGTATGTGTGTGTCTATGTGTATGTGGGGTGTATGTATGTGTGCGTATGTATGTGTGTATGTGTGTATGTGTGCGTATGTGTGTGTGTGTCTATGTGTATGTGGGGGTGTATGTATGTGTGCGTATGTGTGTATGTGTGTGTCTATGTGTATGTGGGAGTGTATGTATGTGTGCGTATGTGTATATGTGTGTATGTGTGTGTCTATGTGTATGTGGGGGTGTATGTATGTGTGCGTATGTGTGTATGTGTGTGTCCATGTGTATGTGGGGGTGTATGTATGTGTGCGTATGTGTGTATGTGTGTGTCTATGTGTATGTGGGGGTGTATGTATGTGTGCGTATGTGTGTGTGTATGTGGGTGTGTGTGTAGGTGTGTGTGCGTATGTGTGTATGTGTGTGTATGTGTATGTGTGTGTATGTATGTGTGCGTGTGTGTATGTGTGTGTGTATGTGTGTGTATGTATGTGTGTGTATGTATGTGTGCGTATGTATGTGTGTATGTGAGGGTGTTTTTGTATGTGTGTATGTGTATGTGTGTGTATACATGAGTGTATGTATGTGTGCGTATGTGATGTGCGTGTGTAGGTGTGAGCGTGTGTAGGTATGAGCGTGTGTAGGGGTGAGCGTGTGTAGGGGTGAGCGTGTGTAGGTATGAGCGTGGTGTGTAGGTAAGTGCGTGTGTAGGTATGAGCGTGTGTAGGTATGTGTAGGTATGATTGTGTGTAGGTATGAGCGTGTGTAGGTATGTGTGTGAGTAGGGGTGAGTGTGTGTTGGGGTGAGCGTGTGTAGGTATGTGTGAATATGTGACTAACTATCAAACTGAGAAAATCTGTGTCTCCTTTCACCTTTCGCACAAATCAGCTCTTTCTATAGAATCTAACACCAGGAACGTCAGGTGTACTTGGTTAGTTACACTTGATTCTAGCGTTCAATGCACCATTTCTAATGTCGGGTATGCTCTTACCATAACTGCTCTACATACTATCAATTTCACCAGATGATTTGCCAAAACAAAAACACTTATCAAAAGTTTAGTGACGAACACACTTGGTTGGATTTACTTTCATAATTTTCAGAAATGTACTTGGTAAAGCCAGGGTTCTTTTCCGGTGGAAGGGTTACCAAAGCCGCTACATCAGTACCGAATGTATTGTACGAGTATGTGGTCTCGCACCTGTTACGGAGTACTTCCGGGTCGTAGTACCCAAAAGTAGTCCCATTTAGAAATTTTGAGTTTCAACTTCTGGTGCATAGTTTTGCTGGTAAGAGATGAGCTGGTAGAACACTGATGTGTTTCCTGTATAGATTATAGTCCTGCAATGCTCCCAAAGTTTGTTTTGATTGCTTATTGCAGGACTATTTGTTTGGGATGTATGAACACAAATGCCGGTACCTCGGCTAGATTTGACAGCTAGTGCACTGATTTTCGGACGGTACTAATACACTTTGCTCCGTAGAAAAAAAATGAGACGATTGAGGTGTCCATTTTATTACAGTTTCTGAGAGTTGAATGGACAAACTTGATGTTCCTGTATATAGCTAAGCATAAAAAACACTATTCTTCATTCAGCAGAGTCTTGAAAATGCCTGATTTAACATTGGAGTCAATGGGAATTCAAGATCTCAAAAGTAACAGGTGTATGACCATGTGTAAATACTAGTTACGTAACATTTGCCAGACTTGTGACGTAACGTAAATAGATGTGTGTGATTACGGCCTTTGTTCATATGATCACTACCTGAGAGGCTATAGCCGGAAAAAAGTCAGTATAACATCAATAAAACGGCCGTATTAGGCATTCATGATTCTTTCTCATCACTTGTATTTTATAGTATAAGATGAACATTATCTTGAGTGTTATTTGTTTCATTATTTTGTCTGGAAGAAAACTTGTTGAATTCCATTATTCACATTAATACCATTATCTTTATTGCACGCGTAATTCGATGAAAACTGATTTGTGTCCGTTTTCACCAATTTCTTGTCATTGGATTGTGCGACTGATTAGAAATAAAACACCAGCAGATGATAATTTATCCTGTCACTAGTGTCATTTTGGAACCGATAACTAGGTGCCGTATAACATTTGCGATATCCGGCACTAGCCATATAATACATCCATGCGAAAATAAGAACGAAATGACGTCATGTTTTCATCATTCTCTACATATTTTTTCCTAATTTCTCGTATTTTTTTTGTATATTATTTGTTTGAAAGAATACATAATGGTAACAGGATAAATAGAATAGATGGTTGGTGTCTTTGAATGGGAAAAGTTATCGGGCTCGGCGTAGGAATATTATCCGTTTCGCCTTCGGCTCACCGGATAACATTCCTAAGCCTTGCCCGATAACATTTCCGATTCACGACACCAACCATCTATTCTCTATCTATCCAAGCATGAAATACTACATTTCTTTAGTAGAAGTCATTGTGAGGAAAGTTGAAATAAAAATGTAAACTGAACAAGCAAATTCATTCTAATGAATTCTTTTCATCTGATTTATTATTAGTTTTTGATGAAATAATTAATACTTTATATTCTGCCCTACAGATATAATCAATTTCGGCTTGACATACAGACAGATGAACAGTTCGATGTCGACTATAGAAGTGAAAGGCTTCCATCACTTAACTATGATCAGACTGTGGGCTACAATATATCCTCGTATGTAACAATTAGATCAGGAAATGGTATTGAACACACGTCTTGTGGTCCTCGTTAAAGCCTATGGTGTCTTTATCATGCAAGTACTGACTAGTATTCAAATACACCAGACTCTATGATAGAATCAAGTTTCTCCAATTTAACTTTTCAAGATCAAACCATGTTTTTGAGAAAAAGAAAATATAGGAAAAATATTGAATGTTCTTTCTTTTAAATAAAAGAAAATGTTTTATCCGGTCAAATGATAAAATACTGCGGCAAGTTCTGAGCTAAAGCATAACTACAGTTAAATGCTGTATATTTGAAGGAAGGAAGATATGGTTTGAAAAGAAATGCCATAACACTTTAAGTAACAACATGAAAAATAGTTTGTGATTTCTTAACAAACTTCTTTATTCAGAACAATAGTAACTCTAGCTATACTAATGCAAAACGTAGTAACTATGGTAAACTATAAGATAAACTAAATAGACAACGATCGAGCACACTTAAAATGTCAAATGAAATAGACGGGTTTAAACACCTGCGTGGCTCAGTGGTACTGTTGTATCCAGGAAAGCAGTTTCAGAACTGAAAAATGTAGCAACGGCCAAGACGAAGAGGACCCTTAGGGGACCTGTGTCTGGTAATGACTCTAAACTAAACTAAACACATACACTGCATTGATAGCGTTCAACTTGCAAGTGGTTTTATGTAACATTTTCTGAATTTAAGAAAATATAAGATGGTGGCATACTGATATTATATAAATCAGTATTTTTTATCTGAAATATTTGTTAATGGTAAAGTTTCATCGGTTTCCAACGGTAGTTCTTTTTATTTTTGGTATTTATGAGAAAATATGCCATTTCATGAACAAATATTCATACAAAAGATAGGTAGCGGTAGGATGATTTGTAATGATAAATGTCTTTGTAAGTAAAAGTAACGTAACGTAAGAGTACTATCACTGGAACTCTGTGTGCTAGCTTCTTTTTAAACCCGCCAAAACACGATAGTTTTAGTGGCATTCCTCCAGCATCCTCTACACCTCAACTCTCCTTTCTATAAATAACAACCCAGTGAGACATGTACATCTATGCTGATACTCTTTTTGTTCGTATCGAACGATGAATTAATGCGCTAGTCCACTTTTATCAAAAACGAAAAGTCATCATTCCATATAGCATGTCAACACTTACACAATGTTAACGTTACTTTCTATGTGGGTTGTTAAAGTTCAATTCGATATCGTACTAGATTTTGTATACGACTGTCTTGTTTTGCTCGACCTTAACAATAAGCGTAAGGCATCATACGTTATCTGAAGGGAAAGAAATGTTAATTACAATCGTTGGCAGTGAGACAAGGTTTTGGTATTGTATATTGTATCCATCATTACCTACCTGTGTATTGAGACACGGCATTTAAATGGGATAAACCGACACGTTTTTTTATCAGAAATAACACTCACATCCATGACTTGATATCGGAGTATAAACTTTTGTTCTTTACGGTAGAATGGTAAACTTTTACAAATAGTTATATATTATCTCTATATATGATGAAGTCGTCTTAAGTTAGTTAGTTAAAGCCATACTTGCGCTCATTTACACTTAGATTGTAAAAGTTCAAGAATGATTGAAAATTAACTTAAAAGTACTTTAAATTCCCTTTTACAGAGGTATTGAGACAGTAACATTTACACATGTTGTTTTTAAAAGAGTTAATACGATAAGGTTTGTTTACAATAAGCGATATGTGTTTTACATAATTTTCAAACACTTATTAATCCGAGCCCTCCTTGCTATTTTAGATGTTACTCGACTGTAAACAATGAAGTTAAATTGGTTGGCACCAAATTTGTGAAAATACCACTTTGAAAAATGAATAATGAATAGTGCAGGCGTTATAGTCATGATCCTGTCATTTTATCTATAGTTCAACATATTCTAGCATAATTTATAACTCATTTTACCAAGTTTTGCAGTTTTTCTGAGCGCTAGTATGCTTTTAAGTGCATTATATCTCATACCAATGTCCGCCATTGCATAGAAAGCATTTTTTTTTTTGCTTTTTGACATCGTTCTGAAATGCGGGGTTTTAGTTTTAATGAGCTGTCCTGCTGAGTATCGAGAAGGATCGAGCTGTCATGCCCTTCGATATACGAGTTTCCCAATAGGATTTTAACTGGGATGGATTTTTTACATTGATTGAAGACTACTGCCGAGGACCTTTTTACAATTCACTTAGAATTTCCATTATTAAGCGTAGTTATTAATGGCATCCAGCAGTTTTTGCAGATTGGTTGGCCTGATGGAGATGATTTCTAAGTCATCTTGGTTGAAGCTGGGTTTCAACATTTCGCATTGATAGACATAGACATAGATAATGGAATGGAGGCGTAGACGGTCTTTCCAGTTCCAGAAGCAATTCGTTTTTAAACACTAAACAGTGGACCCTTCCCTAGTTCGAATTATCCAGACATATATATATATTGATCTATAATACTATTGAAAATAATAATAATAATAATAATAATAATAATAATAATAATAATAATAATAATAATAACAATAATAATAATAATAATAATAATAATAATAATAATAATAATAATAATAATAATAATAATAATAATAATAATAGTAATAATAATAATAATAATAATAATAATAATAATAATAATAATAATAAATAATAATAATAATAATAATAATAATAATAATAATAATAATAATAATAATAATAATAATAATAATAATAATAATAATAATAATAATAATAATAATAATAATAATAATAATAATATAATAATAATAATATATAATAATAATAATAATAATAATAATAATAATAATAATAATAATAATAATAATAATAATAATATAATAATAATAATAATAATAATAATAATAATAATAATAATAATAATAATAATAATAATAATAATAATAATAATAATAATAATAATAATAATAATAATAATAGTAATAATAATAATAATAATAACAATGATAATGATAATAATAGTCTGCCAACATTGGGAATAGATAATCTGCCCAGATTGGGAATAGAAAGTCTGCCCAAATGGGGATAAGATAGCCTGCCGTAAGTGAGAAAAGATAACCTTCCAACATTAGGAATGGGTAACCAGCCCACATTGGTAGTAGGTAACCAGCCCACATTGGTAGTAGGTAACCTGCCCACATTGGTAGTAGGTAACCAGCCCACATTGGTAGTAGGTAACCTGCCCACATTGGTAGTGGGTAACCAGCCCACATTGGTAGTAGGTAACCTGCCCACATTGGTAGTGGTGCCCACATTGGTAGTAGGTAACCTGCCCACATTGGTAGTAGGTAACCTGCCCACATTGGTAGTAGGTAACCTGCCCACATTGGTAATCGGTAACCTATCCACATATCGAATAAATATCATGCCCACATTTGACAGGGATAACTTGTCAGTATTTGGAATAGATAACCACCCACATTGGAAATACGTAATCTTCTCACATGGGAAATAGATAACCTGCCCACATTAGCAATACATAATCTACTCACATTGGAAATAAATCATCTGCCCACATTGGGAGTACGTTATCTTCTCACATGGGGAATAGATAATCTGTCCACATTGGGAGTACGTTATCTTCTCACATTGGGAATAAATAACCTACATACATTTGGAATACGTAATCTACTCACATGGGGAATAGATACCTGCCCACATTGGGAATACGTTATCTTCTCAATGGGAAATAGATAACCTGCCCACATTGGGAGTACGTAATCTACTCACATGGGGAATAGATAACCTATCGATTTTTGGAATAGATAACCTGCCCACATTGGGAAAAGATAACCTTCCCACATTGGTAATAGATAACCTGCCCACATTGGTAATAGATAACGTGCCCACATTGGGAATAGATAACCTGCCAACATTGGGAATAGATAACCTGCCAACATTGGATACATATTACCTGCCCACATTGGTAATTGATAATCTGCAGACATTGGAAATAGATAACGTGCCCTCATTGGGAATAGATAATCTGTCCACATTGGTAATAGATAACCTGCCAACAATGGGAATAGATAACCTGCCAACATTGGGAAAAGATAACCTGCCCACATTGGAAAAAGATAATCTACTCTCATTCGGAATAGATAATCTGCCCACATTAGGAATAGATAACCTGCCCACACTTGGAATAGATTACCTGCCAACAATTGGAATAGTTAACCTGCCCACTTTGAAAATAGATCACCTGTCAATATTTGGAATAAATAACCTGCCAACATTGGGAATAGATAACCTGTCCACTTTGGGAATAGATTACCTGCCAACAATTGGAATAGATAACCTGCCAATATTTGGAATAGATAACCTGCCAACATTGGGAATAGATAACCTGCCCACATTTGGAATAGATAACCTGCCAACATTGGGAATAGATAATCCATCCACAATGGGAATAGACAACCTGCCAACATTGGTTGCAAGTAAACTGCCCACATTGGGAATAGATAACCTGCCCACATTGGTATTAGAAAACCTTTCCACATTGATAATTGATAAACAGCCCATATTGAAAATCAGTAAGCTGCCCACATTTGGAATAAGTAATCTGACCTGATTGGTAAGAGATAACCGTTTCACATTGGGAATAGATAACCTGTCAATATTGGGAATAGATAACCAGCCCTCATTGGGAATAGATAATATGTCAACTATGGGAATAGATAAGCTGCCCACATTTGGAATAGATAACCTGCCCACATTGGGAATAGATAACCTGCCAACATTGGTAATATATCATCCACCCATATTGATAATAGATAACCAGCCCATATTGGTAATCGGTAACATGCCCTCATTTGGAATGGGTAATCTGCCCTCATTGGGAATAGGTAATCTGCCTTGATTGGTAAGAGATAACCTGTTCACATTGTGAATAGATAACCTGTCAACATTTGTAATAGATAATCTACCCACATTGAGAATAGATAGTCTGCCAAAATTGTAAAAGGTAAACAGTCCATATTGATAATCGGTAACCTGCCCTCATTGGGAATAGATAACCTGCCAACATTGGGAATAGATAACCTGTCCACATTGGGAATAGATAACCTGCCAACATTGGTAATATATAACCTGCCAACATTGGGAATAGATAACCTGCCAACATTGGGAATAGGGAATCAACCCATATTGAGAAGAGACAATATCCCAACATTGGTGATAGGTAATTCATCCACAATGGGAATGTACAACCTGGCAACATTGGGAAAAAATAACCTGTCAACATTGGGAATAGATATTCCACCCACATTGGGAATAGAAAACATGCCAACATTGGGAATAGGTTTCACCCACATTTGGAATAGATAATATCCCAACATTGGTAAAAGGTAATCCACCCACATTGGGAATAGATACCCCGCCAACATTGGACTTGATAACATGCCACTATTTGGAAAAAATAACCTGACGACATTGGGAATAGATAGTCTGCCAACGATGGGAATAGTTAACCTGCCAACATTGGGAATAGATAACCTGCCAACATTGGGAATAGATAGTCTCCAAACATTAGTAATAGGTATGCCACTCACATTTGGATTAGGTAACCTGCACACATTGGTGATAGGTAATCTACTCACATTGGTAATATATAACTGCCTTCATTGGTTAAAGATTACCTGCCCACATTGGGAATAGATGACCTACACCAAATTGAAAAAAGACAAAGACTTCACACTTTCCATTTAAAAATGCTGTCTTCTTTTCCACATAGAAGCCATTGTATATTGGTAAGAAGTAGATACTTTATAATGACCAAATGCAACCGTTGAAGAAATACTGACCAAACTGGTTTCACAAATTCAGATACAACGTTACTTTTGTTGAACTAGTATATCGTAAAGGCCCGGTCACACCGTCAGAAATTCGCTGAAGCGTTCCTTGAACGGTATGAAGAGGGGCCGATTTTCGTCAACACTCCGCCACCGCACACAAATGGGAAAAATATCGAAAACACGGGCGTTGCCAAAGCGGTGAACCGCTGAAGCGAGAGTTGGTTAAGCGTTGGTTTAACGGTAGCGAGCGTTGGTTCAGCGGTGACGCGAGCGTTGACAAAGCGGCGTTCCGCGCATGCACACGTCGGCTCGGCGTAGTTTAAAGTTAATATAGAGGCAAACCACAAGTTTTCACGATGGTTCTGACAGTTTCATGGTGATTTTGCATGGTGGTGAGCAGAATCTGGAACCCAGCCCAGGATGCCGAATTCGTTCTCCACGACACGTCTTGTCCTGGACAGCCGATAGTTGAGGATAAGCTCTTCATGGTTGAGCTTTCTGAGGGTGAACTTGTAGTCAGCATCCACCATGGCAAACAGGATCAGGCTGTAAAAGCTTGTAGAATTCTGAGCCAGAGTTAGGGGACGCTTTACAGGCCACGTGCTTGCCATCAATGGCATCAACTGTGTGGGGAAAGTTCCATCTCTGGTACCATTGGTCAGCCAGGTCTCTCCATCCTTGTTCAGTTGTATGACACAAAAAATCATCTCTGTACTCCTCAATAATGACATTTAACACTTCCCTAACTACCACACTGATGATGTTGTGGGGGACCCTCCAGGCGTATTACATGTTTCTGTAAGTGTTACCAGAAGTCAGGTGCATAAGGGTGATTACCACTTTGAGACCAGGCTCCAGGCTCGGTCGGTAATGGCGTTTTATTTGGGCAATCGGGTGATCAACCTCTATACAACTTCATCAAACATGGCTGGTGGCATCCTCATAAAGTGATGTAAGGCTTGTGGATCCTCATTCCTCAGCTCAACCATCAGCTTGTGATACAGTCTATGTTACAGCCTTCTCGATATCCACTGTCTGACCCACACACGTCTGTCTCTCCTTCTTCTCTCTCTTCTCCTTCTGTCAATAGCTTGATGCAATCTGAGAGATTATGATTCTGCTGCTGAACTAGAGCACCAATCACAAGTCTCCTAGCATCCATGGTAGAACACTTTTACTATAACTGAGCAAATTGAAATGAGGTTTACACTGAGGTAGTATGATTTTAACAGGACTTATGACTCATCTCTTCCCGTATTTATAGCCAAATTCTAATCCCGCTCCAACACCTCAACAACAACGCTAAACCAAAGTGTATCACTGCAATGGATCGCTACTTTAATGCCCGACACCGTTCCAGCAATTCCGTGTCCGTTCGAAAAACGCTTACAACCGCTTCATCAAAGTTTGTGCAACGTTTGATCACAGCCCGGATAAAGCTGGCGAAGCAGCGGTTGCCCAGCGTTCAATATTTCTGCGTTGGCCTGGCGGATCCAAACGTTCACAAACTTGCGTCTAGCGGTGCAAAACTTTTATTGAGCGTTGGTTGGACGGTGGTGAACTTTGTCGTAGCGGAAAATTGACCGCTCCTGACCGCTCGCCAACTTCTGTTTAACGGTCGTGAACGGTAGCGAGCGGTGATGATTGTTTTTCACGCTCCAGGAACGCTCAAGCAAAGTTCTGGCGGTGTGACCGGGCCTTAAGTTAGGAGATCTGTGAGATGACACTAGATTATGCTTGACTCGTATAGATGTATACGAGTACAAGTTAATCAGGGTGATTTAAGTGATTAATGCATATAAAACTTCAAATTGTGTTTTTATCGTGTTCAGGTTCTAAAAAACTAATTGCTTTCGTTTCTGTTTAGTATCAACAGTATATGCAGGGTGTTCCCCTGAACCTTTGATTCATGCTAACTTTATGGGGGGGGGGGGACTTTTGACCCGTAATATATGGAATTGTGAATGGAAAATATTGATTTTTAGGGCTCATATCTAGAAATTGGGAGTCATTTTCTATATATCTTGGAGGTCATGGAAAATCCTGATGTGATTTGTCTTATATTTCATAAAATACTGCATTAAACAGAAGTTGGTCATTTCGTACTCAAGCCAACTCGTACCCACCCAAATTTGATCAACTCTTACCCACTTTTCGGTCCATAAATAATTAAAAAAAGTACTTCCCAATGCTGGCTAGACTAGTGAACATATTATAGTATTCATATGATATGAATCGTTACATAATAGTATAGACAAAAAATGGACTTGATATTTTCATCAATATAACAAACAGCTAGTTTCTTCTGTCATTCACACCATCCATATCATTACACGGATGGTGAACGCTCTGCCGCACCACCACAATGCTGACGACGAAATCGGTTATGCAACTTCCGGTTTAGCGATTTTAGGGTAGGTTTTTTGCTATTTTCCTACATTTTCAGACAAGGAATCGAAAATCTAAAAACATTATTCAACCCTTATTAAATCCAACCGCCTATGTATAACTTCAGTTTTAAACTCGAGGAGTTGGCTGTGATTTCGTAATTTTCCTCGTCGATGCAATTCAGAATTGCAATTCGAAAGTTCAACCGCACCACAAGGTAAACATTGTAATATTCTATCCAAACAAACCTAAAATGCAGCAAATTTTACCACTTGTAAGTCTTGAGTATCATTATTGATCTGAACATTCATTGAGCTTGGCATTAAATGGCAAATTGCATGATATTTGACTGTTTTGCGAACGGGGTTTCGGGAGGATGTATTTTCGCGTTTCTTCGGCGAGGAAAATTCCGAAATCTCGGCCAATACCACGAGTTAAAAACTGAGACTCTACCTATAGGTGGTTGATTTCAATCAGGATTGAAACATGTTTTTTTACTTTTGATTGCTCGTCTTTAATTGCATAAAAATAGCAAAAAGAATACCTTAAAAAGCTAAACCGGAAGTTACGCAACTGATTTCGTCGTCAGCACTGCGTTGGTGCGACACAGCGTTGACAAGCCGTGCATTAGCCACAACAACATGGTCATATTGAGCATTTTAATTTTATTTTTCAAATGAACACTAGGATTCTCTAATACGCCGTTGCCCACTGTAAACTTTTATAATGAGCTGTCACTATATCGCAGTAATTTCTAACATCTCGCACTGACTCAGATGTTATGCATCTAAGAATCCTTTTTCTTAACTTTGTTAAGTTAAGTTTGAGACAAGTAGTTTAAAGTAACCTTTAGGATGCGATCGGCAATGTTGTCATGACGGATAAATATCAATCACGGATGTCGTGAGAAATAATTCAAGCGACTCTATAACCGTAGCGTAGACTGACGCCGCCATATTGGAAGTAGCTTGTGAACCATAGCAACATTAACTAGGCGCCGTCGAGTATTTGAACATTCGTGGAACGGTCACTTCGTGATGATATATAAACGGTGATATTATGTGTTACAAATTATACGGTGTGTTACTTATATAGTCGAACAGACGAATACACTTGACCCATAGCTTTTACGAATGTTTACACACATCATGTGTTACATAATCTACTTGTTAAGTTCATGTTTATTGTTCAACAGAAGAAAGCATTTGTAAAAAACATCATAATACGGTTACATATATGCAGCATAGACCAACCCCAATGTTGGCTTTACGCATATGTTTGGACTTTCCGGTAACAAATATACACTTATATAAGTTACATATATATAATACTTATAGTGTGTTACACAAATTGTTTAACAAAGCCTTTTCATTTTGAAAAACTCAAGAAATGTTTCTGAAATAGTCTAATGGTGGAACAAGAGCTGGGAGTAGAATTAGGGTTACAATGTGTCTTTTAAGAGAAAGATCATCGAGTAATAATAAATCAAACCTAAAGATGAGCTAACAAACTACAGTCTGTCAAACTATTGAAGCTGCTTTAGTTTGTTGTCTGCTGGGTTAACGATATGGAGATAAGGGTTTAGCTTATTCTTTACAAAATGTAAATCTAATCAAACACATGAGCAATTCTCTTTTAATGTGATGCATTTGAAAAAGATTTAAGAGCAAAGTTTTATTGTCCAGTAAAGTTCTCTGAAATGTAACAAGCTAAAGCTTTGTTTTTGATGCAATGTACAATCTGATACACTCTTGCAATGTACAGTTTATTAACAAAAATAAAAATATTATCACTGCCTCTCGATATGCAAATCGATTTATTTAACAAAACTGTTAAACCAATCCTTCTATACGGTTGTGAGCTCTGGGGCTTTGGTAATAATGACGTCATCGAAAGAGTCCAATTAAAATTTCTTAAATATATCCTTAAATTGAAAAAGTCAACACCAAGTAATATCGTCTATGGAGAAACTGGTATATACCCTCTATCGATTGACATAGAAACTAGATATATATCATATTGGACCAAATTAGTTCACTATAAACCTAATACCCTTCTATTCAATGTATATACCTATGTCTACAATCTTTTCTATAACACTAACTACGAGTCCCAAATATCTTTATTTAACTGGATACACAAAGCGAGAAATATATTCATTAAATGTGGTCTGGTAAACATATGGGACAGCTAGTCCTTTCCAAATAAAAAATGGTTAAAATTGTCAATAAAACAAAAACTAAAAGATTTATTTATTAATGCATGGTTTAGCTATTTAGAAACCAGTGACAGTTGCCGCACATACAGAATGATAAAATCAAACTTTGGCTTTGAAAGCTATCTAAAACAAGTACCCCTTCCACTTCTAAATTATATGATAAAATTCAGAACTAATAATCATAGACTTCCCATAGAACTCGGAAGATGGTCAAATGTCGAATTAGCAGAACGAACCTGCACTCTCTGT
Source organism: Cerastoderma edule (assembly GCA_947846245.1). NCBI lineage: Eukaryota > Metazoa > Mollusca > Bivalvia > Cardiida > Cardiidae > Cerastoderma > Cerastoderma edule. Next base: position 11,630,191 of record OX401406.1, on the reverse strand, counting down.
AATAGTAACATTGGAGACGAATATCATTATATCTTTGAATGCATATCTCTAACAAACATAAGAAACAAATTTGTTTCAACAAAATACCTAACTAGACCTAATGTCATACAATTCGAATCACTATTGAACACTAAATCTATCACCGACCAAATTAATCTATGCAAATTTATCAAAATAATTTTCAACAGTTTTTAAAGTACAAATATATATCATCATCATGTATGATTCTATATGTAATTGTGTCTGTGTGTAGATGTGTGTTTGCGTGTGAAGGTGAGTGTGGGTGTGAGTGTGTGTGGGTGCGTATGTGTCTTTGTGCATGTCTAACAATGCCTACTTGGACGATTGGCTTCCAAGATGTCTTAATCTTAGTCTTAAACAAGCTGAGGTTGTGACATCTTGAAACCCAACCGACAAAATATATTTATACATTGCCTTGCTAAATATCTGTTTATATTTAATTAGTTTCTAGTTTTGTAACTGAGAGAAGTTAAAGTTTTCAATTCAATTGAATCTTAGGGGTGAGTGTGTGAGTGTTTGTGTGTGGGTGTGAGTGTGCATATGTCTATATGTATTCATGCCTATATGGACGATTGGCTTCCAAGATGTCAAAACTCCAGTCTGAAGCAAACTTGGGTTGGGACATATTGGAACCTAACCGACAAAACATATTTATTATGCCTTGTTATTTTTTTGTTTGTTTCATATCAATGCACCTTTTGATTTCTGTAATAGGAACTAAGTGAAATAAAGGAAATTGAAATTGATAGTTTTTCTAAGCGACACCATACTTGTTTATACTAATTTGTGGTCCGGAATATCACGGTATGAATTCAATTTGTGGTCCGGAATATCACGGTATGAATTCAAAATGATAATTACATCTAGGATCTCAATCAATTAATGGCTTAGAAGATGGCGGCTATGATAGTGTATCTCTTAAATGATAGAAGAGCGTTTAGACTGGTTATGATCCTTTCCGATGGTAACAAGCTAGGATGATAGGACATATAAAGTATGTAGTTGGTTTATTCAAGATTAACATTTTGGTTCACTCTTCGTTTAAATTTGCCCACCAATCATTAAAAGAGTCAAGTACAAGAAATTATGTACTATTTAACTGTGTATGGAAGAGGTAACCTGAATGAAAACAGCCGTCGCAGTGTAACCGTGAACGTCTTAACTTGCTGCTTGAATGCTACCTGTGCTTAATCATCTCATTACAACTCTAGACTGCGGGCGGAATTCCTCCCCCTTTATCTCTGCTACAGATCGCAGGCACCCCCTTCATATCACACAGAGCTTCTGTATGCCCTTCATACCCTAACTCGTGAATCATGATAAATGCATCGAAATAATGGCAGATCTCTATACTCTCTCAACTAGGTTTTAACAAACATAAATAAAACTGAATTTTCTTGGCGCCCTCTCCTTGTATATAGGTTATTCTTCCGGCCATAAGGGTCACAAATAGATGACCTCTCATCACAATCAAAGGGCGTATTGTCCCACTTAAATAAGTCACAGAAAATTCCGAATGTGCTTCTATCCTATAGGAAATGTTTAATAATTAAATGTAATAATGTTACAAATTAAAAATATCGATACATTTTTTCGGCCTATTCATTCAGCAATTGTTTTCATATAAATGTGTATTTCAACAACATTGTTCAAAACTGACTGGCTTTCGCGCATGTAGATAACACAGAATTTCACGCACCTCGATATATCATTTGTAAGAGACAAACAACAACTTGCCATGGTTATAATAATCAATAATGATTAAGCAAACACCAATATTTGTTAACTAAAGAAACGAACGTTTTTGGAAAAGAGGCTACGAAGAAGTAAAATATGTTATTTTGTCCTTATAACTAAAAAAATAATATATTCGTAAACAATCATTCTCGATCGTTCTCTTGTTATAAATACAGTTCTTAAATTTACATACATTGTTGTATCTACAAGGAGCGATAAAAAAAAAACATACCTGAATGGAAACATACGTCCAAACACGAAATTTGAGACTTTACTAGACGACAGGTATTCACTACAGTTGGCTCCCCGCAACACGGAAATAGAGAGCGCACCTGCAAGCTTTTGGAGTTTACTTAGATTTCCAATAGATTGAATGAGAAATGAATGTGGCTGGTTCCTAGATACACCCCTGTCTATATATGGCACATAGCAACGTTATGATGGGAGGTTGGGATAAGTATGATCACTTACCCGCTGTACTACTAGAGGCTGATTTAAGTCCTTGCCCCCCTGGAGCCGGAAACCCCAGGGCGTATCCAGACAGTCCCGGGCGAGTTGTACTTGTAACAAGGTCATCCTCTTTAAGCAGCCATCCTGGAATAACATGTAACACTATATCAGCTCAAGAAAAGAATAATTCGAAAACGAGGCCTGAAATATAGCCTGCAAGTAGGAGAACACACGAATGAGTGGTACAGGTAGGTGAATCGCGAGATGATGTTATTTCTTCTCTCAGTGGAATCATATGGTTCCAATGAATAAGCGATGCACACGAGCCGATTAACCTATTCCATAGGTAAACAATACACAATCAATCTAATAAAACCAGGTTTATTTACTACAAAACAACATATACTTATAACGTTTTTTTTCTTTCTATAATAGCTGTGTTAGCTAAAACAAACCGCTGATGAATTTGTTTGCTGGTTAATGTTCCAGCTGACAGAAGCTGACAGACTAACTTTATGCCTTTAATTCTACAAACGTGTTTCGGTGATAAACGATAATGCAGCTTCGGGGATACTGTCATTGAACATGAGTTGATCATTACCATATCAATTAACAAAGTGATGCCATGTTAAGACCTAATAGATAAAAAACAGCCATTCTAGCCCAGTTGTTCTAGAAGCAGTAGATTTGAAGGGCCCTGTTACACAGACCCGACCAGGAGGTGATAATAAAGTTGCCGAATAAAACACGCTCGACTTTACGGATTTTCTGTATATAATTTGACCTTCGCATATCCTTTGCTTAGAACGTGTATACGGCATCCATGTGTAATTTAGGAAGATTTGGAAGACATGTCCCTATCTGAACGTTCGGTAATTGTTGTTTTAGCTAACTTATCAACAAGTGTATTCTAATCAAGTGAAGGGGGAAGCAATACGTGGCATATAAACAGCTCCACTGTACATGCATGTCTATAAAGTTAGTCAGTTTGAGTAGATAAGCCATGAATTCGATTTAATGACCTGATTTAATAGAGGGAATCGGCAAAAAGGACCGATATAAGTACGGTTCATGTAATTTCGTAGCTTTCCATGTAAACCATTTTGTTAAATAGAAATAGGCAGTTGCGTAGCTTAGTTAAAAGATGACGAAAAGAACAAAAAAGAACATACATATTGGGTTATTTACGGATGCGCCTAAGTTATAGAGAGATGTCCGCTACAAAATAACACATACGCAATATAGAGTTCTTACTCAGAAATTGTGAGATCAGAAGATAATACAAATAAGTTAACTTATTGTTAAATACACTTGGTTCTATTCTTAAGTGAGTTTGATCAATATATTAATCATATAATCTAAAATTATTAAAAATCTAATAATGGGTAATTTCTTATTTGACAAACGAATAGGAATAGGTAGGAATATACAAACAGATTATACAGTGTACATGTCATTATTTACGATCAAGATGATAGATACACCATATACTATTTTTGACAGAATATCATTTTCAAAGTAAAGCCATGTTCATATTTACTTTCAAATAAAGGTTTCTCTTTTAGGCAATTCGGTATTTCTTTATCCAATATTCTGGAACTTGTTTGGTGTATGTTTAATGAGTATTGATAACATTATATCGTTTCCGGGTGGTAGAGAGGCTCAAATATAAAAAGATACATAACATAATCTATAAAAATGTAAACTATCGCTTTACTGTCATTGTGTTATGTTAACATCAAAATGTAAACAAGTTTCTTATGACCCAATGAATGCTATATATCTATATGACAATTAACGTGTTTGGAATGAAATAGCGCATCAAACTTTTTTTGTTTTAAAGGCAATTGAAAAAAAAAAATTAAATCGAAAACAAGCGTACACATAAGTGCGATGGTACATGTCATATTGTAGGAGTTTCAGTAGTACAAATTACCCCATGTAATATTGTACGAGTTTCAGTTGTACAAATTACCCCATGTAATATTGTAAGATTTGTAGTAGTACAAATTACCCACATGTAATATTGTAGGAGTTTCAGTAGTACTAATTACCCCATGTAATATTGTACGAGTTTCAGTTGTACAAATTACCCCATGTAATATTGTAGGAGTTTCAGTTGTACAAATTACCCCATGTAATATTGTACGAGTTTCAGTTGTACAAATTACCCCATGTAATATTGTAAGATTTGTAGTAGTACAAATTAACCCCATGTAATACTGTAGGAGTTTCAGTTGTACAAATAACCCCATGTAATATTGTAGGAGTTTCAGTTGTACAAATTACCCCATGTAATATTGTAGGAGTTTCAGTAGTACAAATTACCCCATGTAATATTGTAGGAGTTTCAGTTGTACAAATAACCCCATGTAATATTGTAGGAGTTTCAGTTGTACAAATTACCCCATGTAATATTGTACGAGTTTCAGTTGTACAAATTACACCATGTAATATTGTAGGAGTTTCAGTTGTACAAATTATCCCATGTAATATTTTACGAGTTTCAGTTGTACAAATTACCCCCATGTAATATTGTAGGAGTTTCAGTAGTACAAATTACCCCCATGTAATATTGTAGGAGTTTCAGTAGTACAAATTACCCCATGTAATATTGTAGGAGTTTCAGTTGTACAAATTACCCCATGCAATATTGTAGGAGTTTCAGTTGTACAAATTACCCCATGTTATATTGTAGGAGTTTCAGTTTTACAAATTACCCCATGTAATATTTTACGAGGTTCAGTTGTACAGATTACCCCATGTAATATTGCAAGATTTGTAGTAGTACAAATTACCCCCATGCAATATTGTAGGAATTTCAGTAGTACAAATTACCCCATGTCATATTGTAGGAGTTTCAGTTGTACAAATTTCCCCATGTAATATTGTAGGAGTTTCAGTTGTACAAATTACCCCCATGTAATATTGTAGGAGTTTCAGTAGTACAAATTACCCCATGTAATATTTTACGAGTTTCAGTTGTACAAATTACCCCATGTAATATTGTAAGATTTGTAGTAGTACAAATTACCCCCATGTAATATTGTAGGAGTTTCAGTTGTACAAATTACCCCCATGCAATATTGTAGGAGTTTCAGTAGTACAAATTACCCCCATGTCATATTGTAGGAGTTTCAGTTGTACAAATTTCCCCATGTAATATTGTAGGAGTTTCAGTTGTACAAATTACCCCCATGTAATATTGTAGGAGTTTCAGTAGTACAAATTACCCCATGTAATATTTTACGAGTTTCAGTTGTACAAATTACTCCATGTAATATTGTAAGATTTGTAGTAGTACAAATTACCCCCATGTAATATTGTAGGAGTTTCAGTAGTACAAATTACCCAATGTAATATTGTACGAGTTTCAGTTGTACAAATTACCCCATGTAATATTGTAAGATCTGTAGTAGTACAAATTACCCCCATGTAATATTGTAGGAGTTTCAGTAGTACAAATTACCCCATGTAATATTGTACGAGTTTCAGTTGTACAAATTACCCCATGTAATATTGTACGAGTTTCAGTAATACAAATTACCCTCATGTAATATTGTACGAGTTTCAGTAGTACAAATTACCCCCATCGATATGGAAACGAAACAAGATGGCCGCTCGTTACACGCCGTCCCTTCAAACTCATAATCACGGGTCAGTGACTTGACTACATTAAGAACTGTCACCATATATATGTCACGTGACCTTGTGAAATACATTGTAATTCTCACGTGGAATTCAAACAAGTCAACCGATGAATATAGCGCCGACGACATAACGAATGTCGGATTCTGTTTTCCTTGCAAGAATTAGGTTTTACACACTTACTAATATATTTGTGTCTTCTTTTTGTATAATAAATGCTGCTGCTATCCCAACGATATCGAAATCAAACGAATTTAGAAAATAAAATCGGTATAATGCTACTTCCTTCCATGGCAGATTACTCGTTTTTTTTTCTAAAGTAGGCTAAAATTCAACCTACGAGGGTTTTTTGGAAAATTCGTAGAATGGTGTTATGAAAAAGCACATAGACATATTAAAATAGAACAAAATAGATCAACGTGGCTTTCGTGTTAATGAACGGAGTAAAATGTGCCGCCTACACTGCAATGCCCCAGATAGTCTTAAACTGGTATCGTCTTTAAACAAGTAAGTTCTTACGACCGGGTTGTAAATGGTCTATGAAAAGAGCGTTTGTACAACCAACTAATTCAAATAAAAGCATCTTTGAATCTTAATCATGATAGTAGTCCGAGATATACTAGCCAATCAGATCGAATAACATCGGCTTAAGTGCTATTTAATGTAACAGCATTTTGAAAAGTTATGCACTGAGGTAATGAACTTGTTGAAGACGTATCTAAGATATATATGTGTCTATGTTGCAAAAATGACTATAAATACATGTATGACATTATGTTCAAATCATAGTTGTTGATTTCTAAATGTTTTTCTCTCTTTCTTTTCTTTGAAAAATGTAAATTTGTGTTATTTGTATGTTTGTTTAACAATGTAATCTTTATAATTTGGAGGCAATACAGATATGAAACAGTGAACCAGATCTTCTAATAAAATATAATGGTAGTCCGGAAAATTCTAGTAAATTAGATCTTCTAATAAAATGTGACAGAGGTCCTGGATATCCGAGTGAAACAGATATTCTAATAAAATACGATAGTAGTCCGGGATATTCAAGTAAATCAGATCTTTAAACAAAATTTGATGGTAGTCCGGGATACTCTAGTAAATCAGATCTTCCAATAAAATATGATAGAAGTCCGGAATATTCTAGTGAATCAGATCTTCTTATAAAATATAATAGTAGTCTGGAATATTCTAATATCAGATTTTATAGTAAAATACGATAGTAGTCCGGGATATTCAAGTAAATAAGATCTTATAGTAAAATATGATAGTAGTCCGGAATATTTTAGTGAATCAGATCTTCTTATAAAATATAATAGTAGTCTGGAATATTCTAATATCAGATCTTATAGTAAAATATGATAGTAGTCTGGAATATTCTAGTGAATCAGATCTTCTTATAAAATATAATAGTAGTCTGGAATATTCTAATATCAGATCTTATAGTAAAATATGATAGTAGTCTGGAATATTCTAGTGAATCAAATCTTCTTATAAAATATGATAGTAGTCTGGAATATTCTAATATCAGATCTTATAGTAAAATATAATAGTAGTCTGGAATATTCTAATATCAGATCTTATAGTAAAATACGATAGTAGTCCGGGATATTCAAGTAAATCAGATCTTATAGTAAAATATGATAGTAGTCCGGAATATTTTAGTGAATCAGATCTTCTTATAAAATATAATAGTAGTCTGGAATATTCTAATATCAGATCTTATAGTAAAATATGATAGTAGTCTGGAATATTCAAGTGAATCAGATCTTCTTATAAAATATAATAGTAGTCTGGAATATTCTAATATCAGATCTTATAGTAAAATATGATAGTAGTCTGGAATATTCTAATATCAGATCTTATAGTAAAATATGATAGTAGTCTGGAATATTCTAATATCAGATCTTATAGTAAAATACGATAGTAGTCCGGGATATTCAAGTAAATCAGATCTTTTAACAAAATATGATGGTAGTCCGGGATATTCTAGTGAACCAGATCTTCTAATGAAATATGATAGTAGTCCGGAACATTCTAGTAAATCAGATGATCTAATTAAATATGATAGTAGATCGGACTATTCTAGTAAATCAGATCTAATAAAATATGATAAAAGTCCGGAATATTCTAGTGAATCAGATTTTCTAATAAAATATGATGTTAGTCCGGAATATTCTAGTGAACCAGATATTCTAATAAAATATAATGGTAGGCCGGGATATTCGTTTTTTTGCCATGTATTATAATGTTACAACCATTGGCTGAAAAAAGCTTTCTGTTCTCTTATAACTTGAGTGTTACATATACTCAGATTACCGTGTTAATTTTTATAGCACATGATAATTGCTGAACTGCAGCAAGCAAATCGCAGAGTGATAATCTATAACAATCATATTTCTCTTTTCCTTTTTAGTCGTTCTTTTCATGTGACATTTTCAGTCACAGTAAACTTTGTTAATAGTGGCCAATTCGTACCTAGATCTGCAGCCAATCAGGAAGGTTGAAAGATTGATATCCGCATCAAAAAATAAAAATGACCGTAACGAATGTCACTAACAACTCGATTGCTTCATTTGTTATTACTATGGTATTACAAATACAAAACGGCCCAGTGGCGAATCATAAAGAGGTAATACAAGATTTAATACAGTGGGGAAAAAAACCTTCAATTGCAAAAATTGAAACGGAGTTAAATCTCGATCAATGCAGATAATCCCATACCAATAATCCGCCATTCTAAATTTCATCTTTACATCGGATTACGTCGGTCGCTCTCGGCAAATATCGGTTAAAGCCGAAACAATTCGCTTTTTACTGGTGGCCAGGGATATTCTAGCGAATTTGGCGTTCTAATAAAACATGAAAGTAGGCCAGGGATATTCTATAGAATCTGGTATTCTAATAAAATATAATAGAAAACCAGAAATTTGAGGTTTGCTTGTATGTGTATTTGTATGTGTATGTGTATGTGTATGTGTGGGGGGAGGCGTGTTCGTGTATGGGTTCGTAGGGGTGTGTGGGTGGGGGGGGGGTGCGTGGATGTGTTTTTTTTTTGGGGGGGGGAGGGGGGTTGTTTGTGTGTGCTGTGGTTTTGGTGGTATTTATTAATGAGTGTATAGATCGGTTTCATTTACATTTAACTAAATAAGGTTTTTGTGATTGTGACTTGCAGTCGAGATTCCATAGACAATGAAATCGAATTAAAACAATGTTTAAATCTCTTTTATTCTAGTTTTACGTTAGATTCAAGTTTTTGGTTTACTTTGTAATAAGGGTTTTAATACTGAACACAAAATAAGATAAGTCTTAAATACTGATGAAAACTGAGAGTTACAGCAACGAATTAGTTTTTTTCTGAAAAATATATACTCCTTATATTTACTAGACAAAGATTGAACGATATGATTTGCATACTCCAAAGCATATGATCACATTCCAAACTGCGTTATTTCGTTGCCAGGCAACGACATTTAAATTAAAACTGAAGCGTTGGTGTATCAGATTCGTTGCCGCAAGCTTACAGAAGATAGATAAAAGTAATCTGACTCACCGTGTCGGGAATTAGGAGCTCCAGTTTGACGGGAATAAACGGATATCGGCCCTTTATAGCCCCTCAACTTATGTTATAATCCGGATAGTTAAAACATTCCAACTCAAACAATAGGGCTCCTAGTAAGCAGATTGTAATGTTTCATGTCAAACCATTTTGGCACCAGTAAGAACCTGTTTCAACGTTTGAAGTTCGGTAAGTTACTTTTGCGTTGCCAGGAGCAACATGTACACGGAAATGGGATGCTTCTACATACTTCTACAGCCAACACCTGAGCGAGAAATTATCTTATAGCAAAAATCAGAAAGCATGTTTACGCTGGAAGAAAGTTCCTGAACACGCAATGAGAGCTCTGCTAAATAACACGCGCCGCGTCCGCTGGGAATATCTCCTCGCCTATCCTGTACACATTACATACATGGTTACATTACTCAATACTCAGTACTACAATAATCCTCTTCTCATTACATACATGGTTACAGTACTCAATACTCAGTACTACAATCATCCTCTTCTCATTACATACATGGTTACAGTACTTAATACACAGTACTGCAATCATCCTGTACTCATTACATACATGGTTACAGTACTCAATACTCAGTACTAAAACCATCCTGTACACATTACATACATGGTAACAGTACTCAATACTCAGTACTACAATCATCCTGTACTCATTACATACAAGGTAACAGTACTCAATACTCAGTACTACAATCATCCTGTACAAATTACATACATGGTTACAGTACTCAATACTCAGTACTACAATCATCCTGTACACATTACATACATGGTAACAGTACTCAATACACAGTACTGCAATCATCCTGTACTCATTACATACATGGTAACAGTACTCAATACTCAGTACTACAATCATCCTGTACAAATTACATACATGGTATCAGTACTCAATACTCAGTACTACAATCATCCTGTACAAATTACATACATGGTATCAGTACTCAATACTCAGTACTACAATCATCCTGTACACATTACATACATGGTAACAGTACTCAATACTCAGTACTACAATCATCCTGTACAAATTACATACATGGTAACAGTACTCAATACTCAGTACTACAATCATCCTGTACAAATTACATACATGGTTACAGTACTCAATACTCAGTACTACAATCATCCTGTACACATTACATACATGGTAACAGTACTCAATACACAGTACTGCAATCATCCTGTACTCATTACATACATGGTAACAGTACTCAATACTCAGTACTACAATCATCCTGTACTAATTACATACATGGTTACAGTACTCAATACTCAGTACTACAACCATCCTGTACACATTACATACATGGTTACATTACTCAATACTCAGTACTATAACCATCCTGTACTCATTTCATACATGGTTACAGTACTCAATACACAGTACTGCAATCATCCTGTACCCATTACATACATGGTTACAGTACTCAATACTCAGTACTACAATCATCCTGTACACATTACATAGTAATTGCATGGTAACATTACTCAATACTCGGTACAACAATTATCCTGTGCACATTATATACATGGTAACAGTACTCAATACTCAGTACTACAATCATCCTGTACTCATTATATACATGGTTACATTACTCAATACTCAGTACTACAATCATCCTGCTCTCATTATATACATGGTTACATAACTCAATACTCAGTACTACAATCATCCTGTACTCATTACATACATGGTAACAGTACTCAATACTCAGTACTACAATCATCCTGTACAAATTACATACATGGTTACAGTACTCAATACTCAGTACTACAACCATCCTGTACACATTACATACATGGTTACATTACTCAATACTCAGTACTATAACCATCCTGTACTCATTTCATACATGGTTACAGTACTCAATACACAGTACTGCAATCATCCTGTACCCATTACATACATGGTTACAGTACTCAATACTCAGTACTACAATCATCCTGTACACATTACATAGTAATTGCATGGTAACATTACTCAATACTCGGTACAACAATTATCCTGTGCACATTATATACATGGTAACAGTACTCAATACTCAGTACTACAATCATCCTGTACTCATTATATACATGGTTACATTACTCAATACTCAGTACTACAATCATCCTGCTCTCATTATATACATGGTTACATAACTCAATACTCAGTACTACAATCATCCTGTACTCATTACATACATGGTAACAGTACTCAATACTCAGTACTACAATCATCCTGTACATATTACATACATGGTTAGAGTACTCAATACTACGTACTACAATCATCCTGTACACCTTACATACATGGTTACATTACTCAATACTTAGTACTACAATCATCCTGTACACATTATATACATGGTTACAGTACTCAATACTCAGTACTACAATCATCCTGTACACATTATATACATGGTTACAGTACTCAATAATCAGTACTACAATCATCCTCTTCTCGTTATATACACGGTAACATTACTCAATACTCAGTAATACAATCATCCTGTACACATTACATACATGGTTACATAACTCAATACTCACTACTACAATCATCCTGTACTCATTACATACATGGTAACAGTACTCAATTCTCAGTACTACAAACATCCTGTACATATTACATACATGGTTACACACCTCAATACTCAGTACTGCAATCATCCTGTACTCATTACATACATGGTTACATAACTCAATACTCAGTACTACAAACATCCTGTACATATTACATACATGGTTACAGTACTCGATACTCAGTACTGCAATCATCCTGTACTCATTACATACATGGTTAGAGTACTCAATACTACGTACTACAATCATCCTGTACACATTACATACATGGTTATATAACTCAATAATCAGTACTACAATCATCCTGTAGTCATTACATACATGGTTACAGTACTCAATACTTAGTACTACAATCATCCTGTACACCTTACATACATGGTTACATTACTCAATACTTAGTACTACAATCATCCTGTACACATTTCATACATGGTTACATTACTCAATACACAGTACTATAAACATCCTGTACTCATTACATACATGGTAACATTACTCAATACTCGGTACAACAATTATCCTGTGCACATTATATACATGGTTACAGTACTCAACTCAGTACTACAATCATCCTGTACTCATTACATACATGGTAACATTACTCAATACTCAGTACTACAATCATCAAGTACTCATTACATACATGGTTACATAACTCAATACTCAGTACTACAATCATCCTGTACTCATTACATACATGGTAACATTACTCAATATTCAGTACTACAATCATCCTGAACACATTACATACATGGTAACAGTACTCAATACTCAGTACTACAATCATCCTGTACTCATTACATACATGATTACAGTACTCAAATACTCAGTACTACAATCATCCTGTTCTCGTTAAATACACGGTTACATTACTCAATACTCAGTACTACAATCATCCTGTACACATTACATACATGGTAACATTACTCAATGCTCAGTACTACAATCATCCTGTTCTCGTTTTATACACGGTTACATTACTCAATACTCAGTACTACAACCATCCTGTACACATTACATACATGGTAACATTACTCAATACTCGGTAAAACAATTATCCTGTACACATTACATACATGGTTACAGTACTCAATACTCCGTACTACAATCATCCTGTTCTCGTTATATACACGGTTACATTACTCAATACTCAGTACAACAACCATCCTGTACACATTACATACATGGTAACATTACTAAATACTCGGTACAACAATTATCCTGTACACATTATATACATGGTTACAGTACTCAATGCTCAGTACTATAACCATCCTGTACTCATTACATACATGGTAACATTACTAAATACTCGGTACAACAATTATCCTGTACACATTACATACATGGTAACATTACTCAATACTCAGTACAACAACCATCCTGTACACATTACATACATGGTAACATTACTAAATACTCGGTACAACAATTATCCTGTACACATTACATACATGGTAACATTACTCAATACTCAGTACTACAATCATCCTGTTCTCGTTATATACATGGTTACAGTACTCAATACTCAGTACTACAATCATCCTGTACTCATTACATACATGGTTACAGTACTCAATGCTCAGTACTACAATCATCCTGTTCTCGTTTTATACACGGTTACATTACTCAATACTCAGTACTACAACCATCCTGTACAAATTACATACATGGTTACAGTACTCAATGCTCAGTACTACAATCATCCTGTACACATTACATAAATGGTTACATAACTCAATACTCAGTACTACAATCATCCTGTACTCATTACATACATGGTTACATAACTCAATACTCAGTACTACAATCATCCTGTACACATTACATACATGGTTACATAACTCAATACTCAGTACTACAATCATCCTGTACTCATTACATACATGGTTACACACCTCAATACTCAGTACTACAATCATCCTGTACACATTACATACACGGTAACATTACTCAATACTCCGTACTACAATCATCCTGCTCTCATTATATACATGGTAACATTACTCAATACTACGTACTATAACCATCCTGACCACATTACATAAATGGTTACATAACTCAATACTCAAGACTACAATCATCCTGTACACATTACATACATGGTTACATAACTCAATACTCAGTACTACAATCATCCTGTACACATTACATACATGGTTACATAACTCAATACTCAGTACTACAATCATCCTGTACTCATTACATGCATGGTTACAGTACTCAATACTCAGTACTGCAATCATCCTGTACACATTACTTACATGGTTACAGTACTCAATACTTAGTACTACAATCATCCTGTACACATTACATAAATGGTTACATTACTCAATACTCCGTACTACAATCATCCTGTACTCATTACATAAATGGTTACATAACTCAATACTCAGTTCTACAATCATCCTGTACACATTACATACACGGTAACATTATTCAATACTCCGTACTACAATCATCCTGCTCTCATTATATACATGGTAACATTACTCAATACTACGTACTATAACCATCCTGTACACATTACATAAATGGTTACATAACTCAATACTCAGTACTACAATCATCCTGTACTCATTACATTCATGGTTACAGTACTCAATACTCAGTACTGCAATCATCCTGTACACATTACATACATGGTTAGAGTACTCAATACTACGTACTACAATCATCCTGTACACATTACATACATGGTTACAGTACTCAATAATACGTACTACAATCATCCTGTACACATTACATACATGGTTACAGTACTCAATACTCAGTACTACAATCATCCTGTACTCATTACATACATGGTTACAGTACTCAATACTACGTACTACAATCATCCTGTACACATTACATAAATGGTTACATAACTCAATATTCAGTACTACAATCATCCAGTACTCATTACATACATGGTTACAGTACTCAATACTCAGTACTACAATCATCCTGTACTCATTACATAAATGGTTACATAACTCAATACTCAGTACTACAATCATCCTGTACACATTACATAAATGGTTACATAACTCAATACTCCGTACTACAATCATCCTGTACTCATTACATACATGGTTACAGTACTCAATACTACGTACTACAATCATCATGTACTCATTACATACATGGTTACAGTACTCAATACTCAGTACTACAATCATCCAGTACTCATTACATACATGGTTACAGTACTCAATACTCAGTACTACAATCATCCTGTACTCATTTAATACATGGTAACAGTACTCAATACTCAGTACTACAATCATCCTGTACTCATTTAATACATGGTTACAGTACTCAATACTCAGTACTACAATCATCCTGTACTCATTTAATACATGGTTACAGTACTCAATACTCAGTACTACAATCATCATGTACTTTTTACATACATGGTTACAGTACTCAATACTCAGTACTACAATCATCCTGTACAAATTACATACATGGTTACAGTACTCAATACTCAGTACTACAACCATCCTGTTCTCGTTATATACACGGTTACATTACTTAATACTCCGTACTACAATCATCCAGTACTCATTACATACATGGTTACAGTACTCGATACTCAGTACTACAATCATCCTGTACTCATTACATACATGGTTACAGTACTCAATACTCAGTACTACAACCATCCTGTTCTCGTTATATACACGGTTACATTACTTAATACTCCGTACTACAATCATCCAGTACTCATTACATACATGGTTACAGTACTCGATACTCAGTACTACAATCATCCTGTACTCATTACATACATTGTAACATTACTCAATACTCAGTTCTACAATCATCCTGTACACATGACATACATGGTTACAGTACTCAATACTCAGTACTACAATCATCCTGTACTCATTACATACATGGTAACATTACTCAAAACTCAGTACTACAATCATCCTGTACTCATTACATACATGGTTACATTACTCAATACTCAGTACTACAATCATCCTGTACACATTACATACATGGTTACATAACTCAATACTCAGTACTACAATCATCCTGTACACATTACATACATGGTTACAGTACTCAATACTCAGTACTACAATCATCATGTACTCATTACATACATGGTAACAGTACTCAATACTCAGTTCTACAAGCATCCTGTACTCATTACATACATGGTAACATTACTCAATACTCAGTACTACAAGCATCCTGTACTCATTACATACATGGTAGCATTACTCAATACTCAGTACTACAAGCATCCTGTACTCATTACATACATGGTAACATTACTCAATACTCAGTACTACAAGCATCCTGTACTCATTACATACATGGTAACATTACTCAATACTCAGTACTACAAGCATCCTGTACTCATTACATACATGGTACATTACTCAATACTCAGTACTACAAGCATCCTGTACTCATTACATACATGGTAACATTACTCAATACTCAGTACTACAAGCATCCTGTACTCATTACATACATGGTAACATTACCCAACACTCGGTACTACAATCATCCTGTACACATTACATACATGGTAACATTACTCAAAACTCAGTACTACAATCATCATGTACTCATTACATACATGGTAACAGTACTCAATACTCAGTTCTACAAGCATCCTGTACTCATTACATACATGGTAACATTACTCAATACTCAGTACTACAAGCATCCTGTACTCATTACATACATGGTACATTACTCAATACTCAGTACTACAAGCATCCTGTACTCATTACATACATGGTAACATTACTCAATACTCAGTACTACAAGCATCCTGTACTCATTACATACATGGTAACATTACCCAACACTCGGTACTACAATCATCCTGTTCTCGTTATATTCATGGTTACATTACTCAATACTCAGTACTACAAGCACCCTGTACTCATTACATACATGGTAACATTACTCAATACTCAGTACTACAAGCATCCTGTACTCATTACATACATGGTAACGTTACTCAATACTCGGTACTACAAGCATCCGGTTCTCGTTATATGCATGGTTACATTTATCAACTCCACACTTTATGTTGATATCTTACTCCATAAAGAACCCAAGATCCCAGATTGCTCTAGTATACGAACTACAAGAAGACATGACATGAGGGTCTGTCAGGATTTGACAGTTTGACAATGAGATAAAGATAGGTGAAGGTCGTATAATAACTCGATTAGTTAAGAAAATCAAGATATATATGCAAGGGCAGTCAGGTATTATGATTTGAGATTCATATTAGAGTTACGGGACATAAATTGTAAACCCAAATGAAGACCACAAATACATTAATGAAAATTCAATCCTTCTTTTGCTCTTAGATGGCTGGTAGTTCTGTCATGTCTGCCGAAATAAACATCACAGATTTGAACGAATCGGCAATCTGTACTGTTATGTGTCCATCGTATATCAACGACACCGTAAATAGCTACAAAGCGAGAAAAGGCGGCCGTTGAGACGATGACAGGCTAGTAACTTGACTTTTGTGAGGAAAGCATGTACTTTGTGGCATTGTTATTTGTTTAATAAAAGCCATACTGATAATGACTTCTCTGCCCCCCTTAGAATCGTTTGTAAATACCTTTTGAGGCTAACAAATACTGGGCTGGTACCGCCGTGTCAGCAATGGAAGATTACCAAATGACCTCTACTTATCTTTTTTAAACTCTTGACGGACAATTTTGCACTTTACCTTGCCTCCTTGTGACATATCGAACATTTACACAGGAGATGGATATAGATTACGAGCGAAAACGCCTTCAAACTCTGTTAGAGAAAAGTGGTGGTTGTACGGCGAATAGGTTAAATGGTGTACGGCGTTTAGCATAGCACTTGTATTAGTGTCTATGACACAGAGCTATTTCTCTGTTTTCAATTGACCGAGAACTTTTGAAGATGTGATCTTTTATATTTGCATAAAGCGTTTTCCCAAATCTTCAGTTAAGAGTACACTAACTGTTCCTTGAAGACACTTCTGGAATGTTTATTCTTCACGTTGATGATATGGCAGTGTAATGTGTAGGGACTATACACTTTCATTCTGGATGAAGCTTTTTATCTACAGCATATTCTAATTTTCAGTCTGCTTTTCCACCCAGATATTGATGTGTGAAATGCCTTCCTGGATCAGAATGCACGGACGATATATGCTAATTCGAAATAGTACTTTCCTTCAATTGTGAGTTCTGTGCCCCATCACATATTCGTCTGTGATGTGGATAGTTAAAGCATTAAGGTTCGCCGAAACATGCTGCCTTGTATCTGTTGCGTCCAAAATTTGTGTCAAATGACCCTCCTCATAACGCAATGCATCTGAATGAAACTCTAAAACATAAAACGTTGCTCCAGTGGGCTTCCGATAAAAATCGTTAACCTGAACCATGACGGCAAAATGTTAACCCCTTTTGTCTGCGAAAGTTATGGTCATTTGAAAATAACTTGTTACTATACAAGATATTTCTTTAAAGCAATTAAAACGATTCTAATAATTAAAGACAAATATCGTAGCAAAATAAAAAAGAATAGAATCACCATTGGTCACAATGTATGCACTAAGATAACGTCCCCCACCCAATTCAACTTATCATGGTTCACGCTGGCCTTCGCAAATGGCGCCATATGCGACAAAATTAACAAAAATTGGCGCAAGAAAAACAATTTTGGCGAAAGTTGCTGGCACCGACTTTTTTCCGCGAGAATTTGATGTTTGTTTACCGCATGGTTGCCGATCTCGATTCAATATCTATTTGTTTTTACTGTAAAGCCGAGAACCATGTATCGAGGGTTCCCGTAATCGCAGTACTTTGAATAAGAACTCGGGAACCAGCTTGTTTATCAAATGCGATTTCCGATAAGGGATATCCTGTTTTCACACTTGTTCAGTTCATTATCTGTTGATTGTCAAGTTTGTTGAAGGTAAAGCTTTCTTGTGTACACCATTTAGTCATTCGCCAGCCTTTACAACTTCAAGTGTATGGAAATTATGACTTCGATTACTTTGATTGCTTTTCAATCAAAATGTTTGCTCTAGCGCTCCTTTTAAAGAAGTTGACATCAAACATCGACGAAGTCAATTGTGTTGTTTGACAAATAAATGAAACTCTTTTATGTACCGAAGTTTTGGTATATAAAATCCACGATTTAAAATGGCACTTCATTCTAATCGAACACAAGAATGGCTTTAAATCGATCTTCTCAGTCGTTAGATATGCCTCCCACTAAAAATCAAATTGACATCTGACAACCGTAATTTCAAGGAGGCTTGGAGGACAGGAAATAGTTGTTTATAATATGACGCCAAGGTGAAAGTCATGTTTCTGCTATGTCCTGTTTCAAATTTTGAGTGTGAGAGAGGATTTAGTCCATAGAACCTAATGAAAACAGCACGTAGAAATAGATGGACCAAAAGAACACTTGAGAACCTCTTTAGAACCGTAGATGATCCTGATGTTATGATATCTTTTCTTTTTCAGTACATTATGGAGATGGAGATTAGCATGAACAGCCATCATGGTGCGATTCTTGGTATACAACCCAGGACAAAACTATTTTAAACACCACTGTAACAGATGTTCAATGTGATCTGCAAATATAATCTCAATGGCGTTAAAGTGCATTGTACATAACTTGTATATATATTTGTGTAGAAGAGTCTCTTATAATTCAATTATGAATGGCATGGTTGACTATTTTGATGTATGATATGATGTTTATGATTGTAACCATGATGAGACTGAAATAAAAAACTGTATTATATTCAATCTCAATTGATAAGTCAAGATATGTATATTAAATTTATAAACCACCAACTAATGGCATCAAGTGCCGTTAAACAATTAAAAACCTGCTATTTACATCAAAGACTTTGTAAACACAAATACCGGCTAATCACGTGAACTAATCGGAAGGTCGTGACCAGGATGCTTTGGCTTACTGCCAACTGCTTATTGATCGCCCGCCAGAATATCCCTTTCCCCATATGCACTAACCAAAAGCTTCTACAAATATGATCGCCGCCTTCTGGCGGGCGATCATATTTGTAGAAGCTTTTGGTTAGTGCATATGGGGAAAGGGATGCTATATTGAATTTTGTTTCCATTATTTTGAATAAAATTCATAACAGAGGCTTTTATCTTATTACTTCTATACCTTTCCTACTTTTTTCATTGTTTCAAAAAATGTTGAAAGTTTGATTTTGTGTTCTGAAAAGGTTTTATTAAGAGAATTGGTTTAAAATAAGATCTATTTCTAACAATAACAGGTCCATTTTTCAGCCTGTATCTCGTTTATCAATAATATGTTACCGAGTGCCAGTCCAATGTGTAAACTCGTCTGACGAGGTATTTTAGACTTGCTCTATGATTAATATTCTAAAACCCTATATTTTATAACGTAATCTACGAGGTGCCAGTCAAACAATTTGACCCATGAAAAGCGTCTGCAGGTGCTCGTATCATCTCAACTGTCAAATCGCTTTTGTTAAAAGACCGACCCTGTTTATTCCCTCAAACATTTCTTTTAACCGCTTAAGCATTGATTGAATATAGTTGTTTATAATTAAATGATAATTAATATATGCAGCGATTCAGTCTTTAGTCCATCGCCTATAAATTCCATTTTAATCGACGAAAATAACAAAGAAAACGATAGGTGTTACGGTCTAAGTGCCGATGAAAAAGCGGGTTTCAGCCTCTAGGCAGAATTATCGACATTCTATCCTTTAAATCGCCTACTTTCTTTCGGTAAAGTAACATTTCACAATCAGGAAGTATTTATACAGATGCTTTTATTGTTATATTGTTAAAAGCAAAAAGATAATCACTAAAACACTTCGACCTTTTTCTATGCGATTCGTCCCATATTACGTTCGTACCGTATATTTAATTTTAGGACACTTGGCGCGATAGCATCAACAACTGCTTCGTTGTAGCGAATTTCTCATTCCGTCACAATGATTTCCCAAACCGTCATAAAAATGACAAGTTTTGGGTCTATCAGTTTTATGATAGTTGGTAGTCATTTAAAGAAAATGATTAATAGTGCAGCTTCCATGAACATTTTCATTGTTTCAGGTTTTTTTTTGTATATGATAATTTAATTATCCAATTATTAAGCATAAACTGACACCAATTACAAAGTATGACAAACAATATACAGAAATTGCTTGTATTGAACATTTTTTTCTTTTGCCTCCCCAATAGATTCTAGCTTCTGCTGCAAGTGTATTATCGTGTGTTCGTTTGACATCTGACTTCCAAATTCAATATCTTTAAACAAGCAGTTTCCAATACATAATTTGTGTTGGCAAACAATGAAAACAGTTACAGACAACTTTCATAAAAGTTTAGAAAGACTCTGTTTCTATATGGGTTTGCTGGTTAAATTCTTCTGTTGCATATTTCTTAACACAATTGATCATATTGAAATTAGATAGTTTTCCAAATGGAAAACACCTGCTGTTATCTATGTCTCTGATATTGTGAAATTTGGAAGAAGCCATATTGATAAACGGTAAAGATAAGTATTAAAAGCCATATCTTGTTTTGTTACAATGTCTTTTAAGTGTTTTGTTGGATGTTTTGTTTAGGAAGAAAAATCAAAATAATTTTTGCGGGCGACTTTGAGGCTTGCATCAATTTTCTCTTGTTGTTTACTGCTGACTGTTTCATACCACTGTCTACTGCCAACTGCTGCATTCGGAGTTATACACTTTTGTTTGGCAATGACTTCTCCTACCAATGACATAAATCTATAGCGTATCAAATATACGGTAATGAAGAAGGATTGATGAAAATGAGCAATGATGTCATTGGCTAAAACTCAATCCGTTTTTTTTGACGCTAGGTCGACTGTTTTGGAGAGAGAATTGCCAATTGGAAGGCAGACAAATGCAATACACTATTCTCCGCATTTTACAGGAGTTAATTCCCTTGACTGTAAAAACTAGTTTGTTTATTAGAGATTAACTCGCCCTTAACAATTTGGGGAATTTAGTCGTGGAACTCGTGGAAGTGGGCGTGTCCCTGGCCGCACCAACCCTCCCATACATAAGTGGTAATACTTCAATTTATTAAAAAGAAAGATGATATAACTGATATTTTAGAGTCGACCGGTGTAAAATATGTTATACACAAATATGTAACACAAAATTGTTCTTTAAAACAGTTGACCAAACTCTCCATAGATGAAAGTGAAAAACGCACTGCTGTACACAATTTGAAGTTATTAAGGCTGTTTACGCACAAAACGTACCTATAGGAGAGTTGTAAAAACGAAACTAAGAATATATTATGACTTTCATATAACGGAATAAATAGGCACATCACATTAAAATACTCTTAAGAAAGTATAGGTTTTTCAAATGTATGGACAACACAAAGTCTTATGAACAATAGTTTCTCTTTGATAAAGGAGCGAATACTGGATATGTTTAAACAAACATGGTGTACTAATATTAATAACTCAGGACGACTCTCTTCATATTGTTTATTCAAGCACGAATCTAAGATGGATAGGTATCTTACATGCGACATCGATTTTAAGTTCATAGTATTTAAATAGACAGCCTTTGAGAAAATTGCGACAAAGGGAGAACTTGCTGATCATAAGCGTATTCTTTGGTCGCAGTGTTTGCACTTTTTATAAAGCTGTAAAACATTTTACTATACATTTTACATTGTTGCCTAGATGTGTTCAAAATTATCTCCTGCAGACTCCGCAAAATATAAGCAATTATAGCATTATGATAGAAGTAGAAATCACTCATCGTGAGCGAATACTTTCGTCAAAATGTTATCCATCTTGTATTAAGAATTCACTCAGCTTCATATAAATATTGTTCACCTACGTAGCTGTGTTCAGAAACACCTGCTACATCCTTTATTACAGACAACTTTTGAGAGCATTGTGACAACAGGAATTTTTCGAGATCAAAAACTTGTATTGTAAAAAGGGATAAAGCAATGTTTCATTTAGTAGTATGATCTTTTACCTAGATGTGTTCAATGTTGTCTGCTGTGGACATTTTGACAGACAATCTTTGGGAGAATTGGGGCAAGTGGGAAATACGCTATCCATGAGTGGATCCTTTCTTTTCCACAATATTTTCAACTTTTATTAAGCATGAACACAGCTTTATTCTGTATTCTGTCAGTTTGTCTATACGTGTTCCATCTGTCTACTGCTGACTTAACAAATATATCAACCATTGAAGGCTCTGTGACAAAAGGAGTATTCGTTCGCTGTAGGCAATTCTCCTTTTCTCACATTATTTTCACAGTTTTTCATAGGGTTATCTAATGTATTTGTATACATTTGTTCAATATTGCCTGCTACAGACCTCTTAAAACAGATGATATTTAATTCCAAATTGCATGTTAATACTTTTTAATGATCATGTACCATATATATTAGGGAAATATTGTAAAAATTATGTTTGTATTATGGGCCGGAGGCCTCGTATATTGTGAATAAAAATGATTAAAAAAAGTAGCACTTTCGAAATTTCGACTATACTCTTATGACCTTAGAATCGAAACTGGAAGATTTCAGAACAAAGATCGAAATAATCGCCTATGTACACAGTGTAGTATGGGAGCAATTGAAGATTCATATCTTTTTTTATTAATTTGTCCGCATTATCGCGAAATAAGGGGAAATGAATCTTGGATTTTTAATGGGAGTAAAATAGAAATAGTAAACGGCATTAATTATTTAGGTACTAAATTCACTTACACAGGATCTTTTATCATTAATCAAAAAACCTTGGCCGATAAAGGATTAAAAGCACTGAATACATTATGTAGTAAAACAAAAGTATTTGATTTTAGTTGCTCTACAATGTGTCAACTATTTGATGCATTTGTAGGTTCGATTTTAAGTTTTTCGAGTGAAATCTAGTGTTTCTCTAATTCAAAGGAAATAGAGCGTGTTCATCTGATATTTTGTAAAAGACTTCTTTGTGTCAACAAAAAGACATGTACTTCTTTAGTTTATTATGAATAAGACAGATACCCCCTTTACGACTCAGAATCAGAATCAGAATAATTTTATTTGACTTATACAAATACAGTACATCGTCATTTTAAACAATAAATTTACAAAATAATGTATTGTCAACGCAGAGACATAGATAACAGAGATTGGCAACTCCGGAATTATCGCCAAACTCTCGCGTGCCGCGAGGTTCTGCGAGATAAAGAAAGTGCGTACCTGTTTATCCGTTGCCACGGGAGATGTCAAGCAAAATTGATACTTCTTTATTACAGTAAAATAGCTATGTTTTGGTTATCTGATTGGTTATCTGAAACAACTTCTGGACATTTTATTTTATTTTCATTTTATTAAATTGATTTTATGTTAAAAACAAAACAAAAAGTTCCAGTAGGCCTTCTTTTTCAATGACAAGCTTGATTACCATGCAATTGTACTTATAACGATAATGTCTTTCAAGCAAAGGTTTGAATAATATTTTGTTATAAATCAAGTGACTCTATTAAGTTGCAGTTAATAACCAAAGCATGAACTTTCCACTAAGACATGATAGTTTTCGTTAATATTAAAAGATTGCTTTCTAACTTCATTTCATTTATTTTGTGTCGTAAAACTGTTTACAGTGCTAATTTTGTCAAAACAAAACACGTTTTTCATCATGACATTATTTCAAGCCAAATGTTTCAATTTAAGAAAATTAAAAGTATTTTATGATGTTAAGATGCATGTGATGAGAATTTTTGTAAAAGAGGTTTAAGTAAACGAAAGGACGCGTAGGAAAAAACTGACGTGCAAAGTTTCGAATACACCTTTTACCGCAGATTCCTCTAATATTGATTGCAAATCAATAAGTACATAATTATTCTTAAACACGTAACGGTCTGGTCTTATCATGCTGCTGACCGAAATGATTTTAGAAAAAAGAAATGTGGGCTTTTTGAATGTTAAGCTAAAGCAAATAGTGTGTCTTGCACCTTCGTTTTTATTATCATTTCTGAACGAGAAATTAAGTCAAAGCACACTACTTTAAACCCAGACAGACGCTTAAAACAGAACAAATCCTCCCTATTTTGTTTTCGGGAGCTTTAGGTCATTAAATTTGAATGAGGTGTCAGAGAGTGGACACAGGGTTAGCGCGACACACTTCTTGTGTAATCGCCCTAGCATCAAAAGGTTTTATGACATCAAACTACATATTTTATGGAGTGGCAGTTTACAATCATAGCCTGTATTGTCCACTACCGTGATTGACTCTATCACCCTTCGTTCTTCAAATGACACATTTCACTTGACATATTTGCAAGCGATCGGAATTAAGAAGAAGTATGACGAAAAAGGATATATCGTGGTGTTTCTGATTAGGAAGATCTATCCATTCTTTCGTCTATTAAATTGAATGGATTTTCTTCTTCTTATATAGGAATATCACTTTGAAAATACGGGAAACTATAGAACTTAGTCAGCATTTAATACGGGATCAATTCAAACTCATTCAGACGTTTTCAGTAATAAAACGTTTGATAAAATCCAAGTCACACAATTTAAGATTTAATTGATGCAAAAATGAAAGATTTTGATTGAAAATAAAATGGCTGAAATCATGATTATACTTGTGTGGTAAAGTAAACCTGGTATAACTTCGTTATAAACACGACAATCACCATAAAAAAGCGGGTAACTATAAAACAAAAATAACACTTTAGGAAAATGTCAAGTATAATATGAACCAGTGTATAGTTTTTTAGTTTTACTGTGTACAACTATGATATATTTTGGTTGGAAATCAAGATGGCTGAACTCATTAAGGTAGTAAATGGGACATATTTAGTACGCAATAACTTCTAAATGACAAGGAATATCAGACTGAAAATTTGGAATTCAACAAAATCATATTATCCCATTAAAGTGGACATAAATCAGAAATGTTTGAATAAACCTCCATTAAAACATTTTACTTTGTACAAGTATAAAATATTTTGGTTGAAAATAAAATGGCCGAAATCATGATCATGCGTGTGTGGTTCAGTAAACCTGATATAACTTCGTTATGGAAGCGAAGATTACTTTAAAAATGCGGGCAACCATAAAACAGAAATAACACTTCAGGAAAATGTCAAGTATGATATGATCCAGTGCAAAGTTTTTTAGTTTTACTGTGCACAACTTTGTTAATTTTTGGTTGGAAATCAAGATGGCTGAACTCATTAGGGTCGTAAAATGGACATATTTAGTACGCAATAACATCTAAATGACAAAGAATATCAAACTGAAAATATGGAAATCGACAAAATCATATTATCCCATTAAAATGGACATAAATTAGAAATGTTTGAATAAACCTCCATTAAAACATTTTACTTTGTACAAGTATGAAATATTTTGGTTGAAAATAAAATGGCCGAAATCATGATCATGCTTGTGTGGTTATACATGTTATTATATTTGTATGTTTGATGTTTCTTCCCCTGTTTCCTCTGTTCTAAAATATATGTTATTGATCTGTGTTGTGTTTTGGGATTGTCCCCTGAGCAATTTCAAAACATAATACAGATCAAAACCTATTTTTCAAAACCTATTTTATAAATGGTTAAAATTTGCAACGATTACTTTGGTATATAATCATATTTGTATGTTTGATGTTTTTTTCCCTGTTTTCTCGGTTCTAAAATATATGTATCTCTCTCTCTCTCTCTCTCTCTCTCTCTCTCTCTCTCTCTCTCTCTCTCTCTCTCTCTCTCTCTCTCTCTCTCTCTCTCTCTCTCTCTCTCTCTCTCTCTCTCTCTCTCTCTCTCTCTCCTCTCTCTCTCTCTCTCTCTCTCCCTCTCTCTCTTCTCTCTCTCTCTCTCTCTCTCTCTCTCTCTC
>OX401406.1:11527560-11602819 GCA_947846245.1 Cerastoderma edule | reverse complement strand
GAAAAAGATATGCTTCAAACACCTTCATAAATGGTGGCACAGAGGTTATACTGTATGCACACATTTATCTTCTTATATTGAGTGATTAAGCAGTTATAACAATATCAATCAATAATTACAACAAGTTGGTTGACCAATCGGATGTTTGTTTTATCTTTCTTTACATTTCATCAATAGATAGGGTCAGTGGTGTAAACTAACCTTGTACTGTCCAGGAGATGCATTCATCATTCTGGTTTTCATTACATCTAAGGGCATGGTTAATAATGTTGCAATACCACCCTATAAAAGAAAAACATAACACGAATACACTGATGTCAAATAAAACACCTTCTCTGTGTTTGAAACAATGATAATAGCACAACATATCTAATATTTATCTATTTTATTCAAAGAAGTAATGTGTCTTATCAACATTTTTTTTTAGTACAAGTCATTTTCTGGTGTTAAGCCCATTTTACTTCTTAGAAAACATCAATATTGGGTATGATCCCCCACAGTGTTAACTGATTGCAGTATGTGAACCATAAAGCCACAGAGGTTACTCAACAAGTAACATAGAATATAGACCCACTCTTCATTTAGACCAACTTTCAGACTGAGGCTGAGGTTAACAACAACCAATGAGGTGTCACATGTGTTGATCAGATTGCAGTCTAGTGAAGCTGCTGGACAGATCAAGATGTCAGTATTATTGTTTGCAAAGATGATTCTTGTCAAACAGGCTTTATACAATTGTACAACTATATGTATATATAGGCCGTCTTGTTGTTCATGGCATGATGCTAACATTGGTATCACAAGTGGCCTTAATAGCTTGTCAACATTCCTTTGAGTAATGACATTTAAACTTGTCCCCAATGCATAATTCGTCTTGTTCATAACAGCCAAACCACCAAAAGGTTCATGCCCTTAAATTAGGAACTAAATTCAGTACCACCTGTATACTCATACTGTTCCATATGCTGTTGAAATCTCAAACTGTTGCTAGTCATTTAACACTACTCTCATCCAGTTCTGTTGTCTCTGATAACATTCTGTTAGGCAAATGCCCCATAGTGGCCTACACAGGGATCAGGAAAACAAGACGGGTAAGCAGAATTTGACCCTGTGAGTCAAATTAGCCACACCCTCTATTGGCATGTTATCTGAACAGCCATGGTAGTCATATTAGAGCTCTCTCTTAAGTATAGCACTGACTTTTTACCACAGGTATTAGAAAAGATTGATCAGAAAAACCAGCAGCACCACTGACATGCTAGTGTAATCATACATTAGCTTGATCATATGAACAAGTTTACAGAAGCAACAAAGGCATCCAAGGACTCTCATTGTGGAATGTAATATAAACCTTGTATATGGTGGAGACTTTTCTATATTTATCATTAAAAGTTTGTTGTTTGTGACACGAAATATTCAAGATCTAGGATTATCAAAAATATAAGTGACAATAAAGAACAATGGATAATTGTGCTATCGTAAAATTTTAATTTTCAACAATGATAATAAATTACCATGAGCATGCTCAAGGTTAGTTGATATATAAGGTAATCTTTAAAGGTTAATACTTACGGCTAAAAAACTTGCAGTAAAATGTAATGATGGACCATCATTAGGAAAAACAGGTGTATTTAAGAGAGATCCTTTGATCTGATCGTAACAAGCTATCTGTCCCACTGTAACACACACAGCCCGAGTAGATGCCATTGTTGCTCCGTTGAAAAGCTTCGAAGGCCCATCTTGCTTTGCTACCTGGTATAATCCATCAAATACATGCTTGTAGCTGAAAAGTATTAGGAGAATCATATCTATCTGTTATCATAAACACAACTTTGGTTGGCACTTGGTTACAAATACTTGTCCTTTATATAATACTGAAGAGTGTGAGAACTTGATCAAGATAACACTGGTTAGCTCACACCCAATTATCAAGCATTTACCAACAGCTAGGAGCTACATTAGACAGAGCAGGTTTATACCTAGTTACTTGACAAAACAAATCTTTTCTTACTTAATGATCTTTTTACTGAAAAGGGTTTACAAATTAAAGACAAAGGAGGGGCATTTGTACTCTTTTAAAATAAATATACTAACTGAAGCCTATTAACATATCATATGGAAAAAATTGCTACATGCACTAAACTTTAGGATGGGCAAAACTCAAAGTTCTTCAGTCACAGTAAGGGTATGGAGCTACAGTCACAGTCAGAGTAAGGAGCTACAGTCACAGTAAGAGTAATGAGTTACAGTCACAGCAAGAGAAAGTAGCTACAGTCACAGTCAGAGTAAGGAGCTACAGTCACAGCAAGAGTAAAGAGCCACATTCACAGTAAGAGTAAGGAGCAACAGTCACAGCAAGAGTAAGAAGCTACAGTCACAATAAGGGTAAGGAGCTACAGTCCCAGCAAGAGTAAGAAGCTACAGTCACAATAAGGGTAAGGAGCTACAGTCACAGCAAGAGTAAGGAGCTACAGTCACAGTAAGAGTAAGGAGCAACAGTCACAGCAAGAGTAAGAAGCTACAGTCACAATAAGAGTAAGGAGCTACGGTCACAGCAAGAGTAAGAAGCTACAGTCACAATAAGGGTAAGGAGCTACAGTCACAGCAAGAGTAAGGAGCTACAGTCACAGTAAGAGTAATGAGTTACAGTCACAGTAAGAGTAATGAGTTACAGTCACAGCAAGAGTAAGAAGCTACAGTCACAATAAGGGTAAGGAGCTAC
Source organism: Cerastoderma edule (assembly GCA_947846245.1). Taxonomy (NCBI): domain Eukaryota; kingdom Metazoa; phylum Mollusca; class Bivalvia; order Cardiida; family Cardiidae; genus Cerastoderma; species Cerastoderma edule. The sequence continues at coordinate 11,600,097 of OX401406.1, read as the reverse complement.
AGTCACAGCAAGAGTAAGGAGCTACAGTCACAGCAAGAGTAATGAGCTACAGTCACAGTAAGAGTAAGGAGCAACAGTCACAGTAAGAGTAAGGAGCTACAGTCACAGTAAGAGAAAGGAGCTACAGTCATAGTAAGGGTAATGAGTAACAGTCACAGCAAGAGAAAGGAGCTACAGTCACAGTAAGAGTAAGGAGCTAAAGTCACAGTCAGAGTAAGGAGCTACAGTTACAGAAAGAGTAAGAAGCTACAGTCAAAGCAAGAGTAAAGCGCTACAGTCACAATAAGCGTAAGGAGCTACAGTCACAGCAAGAGTAAAGAGCTACAGTCACAATAAGGATAAGGAGCTACAGTCACAGCAAGAGTAAGGAGCTACAGTCACAGCAAGAGTAAGGAGCTACAGTCATGGCAAGAGTAAAGAGCTACAGTCACAGTAAGGGTAAGGAGCTACAGTCACAGCAAGAGTAAGGAGCTACAGTCATGGCAAGAGTAAGGAGCTACAGTCACAAGGAGCTACAGTTACAGCAAGAGTAAGGAGCTAAAGTCACAGTCAGAGTAAGGAGCTACAGTTACAGCAAGAGTAAGGAGCTACAGTCACAGCAAGAGTAAAGAGCTACAGTCACAGTAAGGGTAAGGAGCTACAGTCACAGCAAGAGTAAGGAGCTACAGTCACGATAAGGGTAAAGAGCTACAGTCACAGTAAGAGTAAGGAGCTACAGTCATGGCAAGAGTAAGAAGCTACAGTCACAATAAGGGTAAGGAGCTACAGTCACAGCAAGAGTAAGGAGCTACAGTCACAGTAAGAGTAAGGAGCAACAGTCACAGCAAGAGTAAGAAGCTACAGTCACAATAAGAGTAAGGAGCTACGGTCACAGCAAGAGTAAGAAGCTACAGTCACAATAAGGGTAAGGAGCTACAGTCACAGCAAGAGTAAGGAGCTACAGTCACAGTAAGAGTAATGAGTTACAGTCACAGTAAGAGTAATGAGTTACAGTCACAGCAAGAGTAAGAAGCTACAGTCACAATAAGGGTAAGGAGCTACAGTCACAGCAAGAGTAAGGAGCTACAGTCACAGCAAGAGTAATGAGCTACAGTCACAGTAAGAGTCAGGAGCAACAGTCACAGTAAGAGTAAGGAGCTACAGTCACAGTAAGAGAAAGGAGCTACAGTCATAGTAAGGGTAATGAGTAACAGTCACAGCTAGAGAAAGGAGCTACAGTCACAGTAAGAGTAAGGAGCTAAAGTCACAGTCAGAGTAAGGAGCTACAGTTACAGAAAGAGTAAGAAGCTACAGTCAAAGCAAGAGTAAAGCGCTGCAGTCACAATAAGGGTAAGGAGCTACAGTCACAGCAAGAGTAAAGAGCTACAGTCACAATAAGGGTAAGGAGCTACAGTCACAGCAAGAGTAAGGAGCTACAGTCACAGCAAGAGTAAGGAGCTACAGTCATGGCAAGAGTAAAGAGCTACAGTCACAGTAAGGGTAAGGAGCTACAGTCACAGCAAGAGTAAGGAGCTACAGTCATGGCAAGAGTAAGGAGCTACAGTCACAAGGAGCTACAGTTACAGCAAGAGTAAGGAGCTAAAGTCACAGTCAGAGTAAGGAGCTACAGTTTCAGCAAGAGTAAGGAGCTACAGTCACAGCAAGAGTTAAGAGCTACAGTCACAGTAAGGGTAAGGAGCTACAGTCACAGCAAGAGTAAGGAGCTACAGTCACGATAAGGGTAAAGAGCTACAGTCACAGTAAGAGTAAGGAGCTACAGTCATGGCAAGAGTAAGGAGCTACAGTCACAAGGAGCTACAATCACATTAAGAGTAAAGAGCTACAGTCACAGTAAGAGTAAGGAGCTACAGTCACAGCAAGAGTAAGGAGCTACAGTCATGGCAAGAGTAAGGAGCTACAGTCACAGCAAGAGTAAAGAGCTACAGTCACAGTAAGAGTAAGGAGCTACAGTCACAGTAAGAGTAAGGAGCTACAGTCACAGTAAAAGTAAGGAGCTACAGTCATGGCAAGCGTAAGGAGCTACAGTCACAGCAAGAGTAAAGAGCTACAATCACATTAAGAGTAAAGAGCTACAGTCACAGTAAGAGTAAGGAGCTACAGTCACAGCAAGAGTAAGGAGCTACAGTCATGGCAAGAGTAAGGAGCTACAGTCACAGTAAGAGTAAAGAGCTACAGTCACAGCAAGAGTAAGGAGCTACAGTCATGGCAAGAGTAAGGAGCTACAGTCACAAGGAGCTACAATCACATTAAGAGTAAAGAGCTACAGTCACAGTAAGAGTAAGGAGCTACAGTCACAATTAGGGTAAGAAGCTACAGTCACAGCAAGAGTAAGGAGCTACAGTCACAGCAAGGGTAAGGAGCTACAGTCACAGCAAGAGTAAGGAGCTACAGTCATGGCAAGAGTAAGGAGCTACAGTCACAAGGAGCTACAATCACATTAAGAGTAAAGAGCTACAGTCACAGTAAGAGTAAGGAGCTACAGTCACAATAAGGGTAAGGAGCTACAGTCACAGCAAGAGTAAGGAGCTACAGTCACAGCAAGGGTAAGGAGCTACAGTCACAGCAAGAGTAAGGAGCTACAGTCACAGCAAGAGTCAGGAGCTACAGTCACAGTCAGAGTAAGGAGCTACAGTCACAATAAGCGTAAGGAGCTACAGTTACAGTAAGGATAAGGAGTTACAGTCACAGTCAGAGTAAGGAGCCACAGTCACAATAAGGGTAAGGAGCTACAGTCACAGTCAGAGTAAGGAGCTACAGTCACAATAAAGGTAAGGAGCTACAGTCACAGTAAGGGTAAGGAGTCACAGTCAGAGTAAGGAGCTACAGTCACAGTAAGGGTAAGGAGCTACAGTCACAGTCAGAGTAAGGAGCTACAGTCACAGTATGGGTAAGGAGCCACAGTTACAGTCAGAGTAAGGAGCTACAGACACAGTCAGAGTAAGGAGCTACAGTCACAGTAAGAGTAAGGAGCTACAGTCACAGCAAGAGTAAGGAGCTACAGTCATGGCAAGAGTAAGGAGCTACAGTCACAAGGAGCTACAATCACATTAAGAGTAAAGAGCTACAGTCACAGTAAGAGTAAGGAGCTACAGTCACAATAAGGGTAAGAAGCTACAGTCACAGCAAGGGTAAGGAGCTACAGTTACAGTAAGGATAAGGAGTTACAGTCACAGTCAGAGTAAGGAGCCACAGTCACAATAAGGGGTAGGAGCTACAGTCACAGTCAGAGTAAGGAGCTACAGTCACAATAAAGGTAAGGAGCTACAGTCACAGTAAGGGTAAGGAGTCACAGTCAGAGTAAGGAGCTACAGTCACAGTAAGGGTAAGGAGCTACAGTCACAGTCAGAGTAAGGAGCTACAGTCACAGTATAGGTAAGGAGCCACAGTTACAGTCAGAGTAAGGAGCTACAGACACAGTCAGAGTAAGGAGCTACAGTCACAGTAAGAGTAAGGAGCTACAGTCACAGTCAGAGTAAGGAGCAACAGTCACAGTAAGAGTAAGAAGCCACAGTCACAGTTAGGGTAAGGAATTACAGTCACAGTAAGAATAAGGAGCTACAGTCACAGTTAGAGTAAGGAGCTACAGTCACAGTTAGAGTAAGAAGCTACAGTCACAGTTAGGGTAAGGAGCTACAGTCACAGTAAGAGTAAGGAGGTACAGTCACAGTAAGAGAAAGGAACTACAGTCACAGCAAGAGTAAGGAGCTACAGTCACAGTAAGAGTAAGGAGCTACAGTCACAGTAAGAGAAAGGAGCTACAGTCACAGCAAAAGTAAAGAGCTACAGTCACAGTAAGGGTAAGGAGCTACAGTCACAGCAAGAGTAATGAGCTACAGTCACAGTAAGAGTAAGGAGCTACAGTCACAGTAAGAGAAAGGAGCTACAGTCAAAGCAAAAGTAAAGAGCTACAGTCACAGTAAGGGTAAGGAGCTACAGTCACAGCAAGAGTAAGGAGCTACAGTCACAGTAAGAGTAAGGAGCTACAGTCACAGTAAGAGAAAGGAGCTACAATCACAATAAGGGTAAGGAGCTACAGTCACAGTAAGGGTAAGGAGCTACAGTCACAGTAAGGGTAAGGAGCTACAGTCACAGTCAGAGTAAGGAGCTACAGTCACAATAAGGGTAAGGAGCTACAGTCACAATAAGGGTAAGGAGCTACAGTCACAATAAGGGTAAGGAGCTACAGTCACAGTAAGAGTAAGGAGCTACAGTCACAGTTAGGGTAAGGAGCTACCGTCACAGTAAGAGTAATGAGCTACAGTCACAGTCAGAGTAAGGAGCTACAGTCACAGTCAGAGTAAGGAGCTACAGTCACAGTAAGAGTAAGGAGCTACAGTCACAGTAAGAGTAAGGAGCTACAGTCACAGTAAGAATAAGGAGCTACAGTCACAATAAGGGTAAGGAGCTACAGTCACAGTAAGGGTCAGGAGCTACAGTCACAGTAAGAGTAAGGAGCTACAGTCACAGTAAGAGTAAGGAGCTACAGTCACAGTAAGAGTAAGGAGCTACAGTCACAGCAAGAGTAAGGAGCTACAGTCACAGTAAGAGTAAGGAGCTACAGTCACAGTCAGAGTAAGGAGCTACAGTCACAATAAGGGTAAGGAGCTACAGTCACAGTCAGAGTAAGGAGCTACAGTCACAGTAAGGGTAAGGAGCTACAGTCACAGTTAGGGTAAGGAGCTACAGTCACAGCAAGAGTAAGGAGCTACAGTCACAGTCAGAGTAAGGAACTACAGTCACAGTAAGAGTAAGGAGCTACAGTCACAGGAAGAGTAAGGAGCTACAGTCACAGTAAGAGTTAGGAGCAACAGTCACAATAAGGGTAAGGAGCTACAGTCACAGTAAGGGTAAGGAGCTAATGAATGAATGGTGTTTTAAGGCGCATCGACAGCTTAGGTCATTTAGCGCGCATTATGATGATCTGGATGAATGGATATTAAAAATATTTACAGGTTAAAATGTATTTGTTTAAAGAAAAAATAAATAAGACTTTGTAATTAATGAACAAAAGTAGATATAAGATTTGTAAAAAATTAATGATTGTTGATAGATTGTTTGTAATGAATGTGTGATATGAAATAAATAGTGTGTGATGAAAAAATGATATTGATAAATGTATAAATATTTAGAATGTGTAAGGAATCACAATCTATTGTAAACTCCAATCTCTTTGAGAAAGGAAAGAATTAATTCAATCCTGACAGTGTCAAAAAGCTCATAAATAGTGTTGACATTGAAATATCTTGCACGAATTCTTTGAAAATCAATGCAATCGAGCAATATATGTTTGATGGTAAAGGGTGCATTGCATGGAATGCATTCAGGTGCATCTTCCTTAGCCAAGAGCCAGGAGTGTGTAATGTGTGAATGACCAATTCCGATTCGAGCAATTGTATCTTCCTCTCTTCGTACGGACCTGTAAGATGGGTACCATTCTCCGAGGGTAGGCTTAATTGAATGCAATTTATTAAAAACATCAGCATTCCATTTTAATTGCCAGATGGATGTGATGTAAGTTAAAATAGAAGGTTTATAATCGGTGTATGTTACTTTAAAATCTGAAATGGGAAGGTTAAGAGCTGATTTAGCGTTTAGCGGATCTATCCGCATGTTCATTACCCATGATACCAGTGTGGCTTGGAAGCCAACAGAACACAAGTCTGTTTGAAGACAAAATATGAGAGATCCTTTGAATAATTTGGCATACCAAAGGGTTCTCCAACTTTTGATTTGATAAGGCTTGCAGTACTGATAGAGAATCAGAAAATATAATAAATCGGGTGGAATTTGCATTTTCCACCAGGTTAAGGGCTAGATCAATAGCCCTTATCTCTGCAGAGAAGATAGAAGACTTGTCTGGAAGGCGGCATTTCTTAACCCTTTCTCCATATACAGCTGCAGCTGCAACGAAATCACCGTCCTTGGATTCATCTGTGTATATAGGTTTGTAGGAAGAATATTGTACTTTTATCTCTCTATATTTACTGTGAAAGATAGCTCTATCTGTTTCTGATTTCTTATCAGAGGTAAGATCAAATAAAAGGTTTGCTGTCTCCAGTGGCCATGGAGGTATGTCAGATAACTTGTACTGGGCTATGGAATCAGTGTCTACCCCAAGATTATCTATAATGGGCTCCATGCGAATACCAAATGGGGCAATAGCATTTGGTTTCTGTTGAAAAAGGCGTTTGTATTGGAGGTTAAAAACTACTCGATGAGTAGGGTTAAAAGAGTTGGATTTCAATTTTAAAAAATATTGAAGAGATAGTTTTTCCCTTCTGTAATATAGAGAAGGTTCATTAGCCTCTGCATAGAGGCTGTTAACAGGAGATGTTCTAAAGGCGCCTAGGGCAAGCCTTAAACATTGGTTTTGTATTGGATCTAGCAGCTGGAGATAGGATTTACGGGCTGATCCATACACTATAGAACCATAGTCAAGTTTTGATCGATTAAGGGATCGATATAGCCTTAGCAGGACCTTCTTATCGGCTCCCCAATCTGAGTGTGCAATAACTCTAAGAATGTTCATTGCTTTTTGGCATTTCTTTTTAAGAGATTTAATATGAGGTAAGAAAGAAAGCTTTTTGTCAAAAATGACTCCAAGAAATTTGAACTCTGGCACAACTTCTAGTTTAGTACTGCCTAGAGTCAGATCGGGTTCTGGATGCAATCTACGAAGATTGCAAAAATGCATACATTTGGTTTTCGTTTTGGAAAACTTTAACCCATTTTCATCTGACCATATTTGTAATTTATTAAGGCACTGCTGTAGTTGGCGTTCAATAATATCCATGTTTCTGGAACAGAAACAAATAACAAAGTCGTCTACATAAAGGGAGCAGTCCACTCCAGGGTTTATAGCTTTAACAATGCTATTTATCTTAATGCTAAAAAGTGTAACAGACAAAATACACCCCTGGGGAACCCCCATTTCCTGCTCGCGAGCACCTGACAAGGTGTTCCCAACACGAACGCGGAAGAGCCGCTCATCCAGGAATGCTGCAATGAATATAGGAAGGCGGCCTCTGAGGCCAAAATCGTGTAAATCTTTAAGTATACCATGTTTCCAAGTGGTATCATATGCACTTTCCAAGTCAAAAAATACAGATACTACATGCTGCTTTTTAATAAAAGCTTCTCGAAGATACGTTTCGAACCGAACAAGATGGTCTAATGTACTTCGTTGTCGACGGAAGCCACTTTGAACAGATACAATAAGGTTGTTCGATTCAAGAAACCAAACAAGCCTATCGTTAACCATCTGCTCAAGAGTTTTACAGATGCAACTTGTCAAGGCAATCGGTCGGTAGCTGTTTGGATCTTTTGCATCCTTTCCTGGTTTTGCAATTGGAATGACCAAAGCCTCTCGCCAGCTGGATGGAAATTCACCAGTCTGCCAAACATTATTAAAAATATCGAGTAAAATAGAAAGGGATGAATGTGGTAAGTGCTTGAGGAATTGATAGTGAATTTGGTCCTGACCTGGAGAAGTGTCATGTGATTTCTTCAAGGCGGATTGAAGTTCTTTAAGAGTGAAGAGTTTGTTGTAATGCTCTTCATTTTTAGAAGTAAAATTGAGCTTTGTTTTCTCCGCTCTCGTTTTAAAGGTCTGAAATTTTGTAGAGTAGTTCTCAGCAGAGGATTTCATCGAGAAAGTCTCTGCCAAGGTATCTGCTATGTCCTGAGGGTTATCTATTTCTTGATTGTTTGAAGTCAGGTGACTAATATGAGATGGACCTTTGCCATTCATTTTACGAATCATGTCCCAAGTCTTTTTGGTTGAGGTGCGACTATTAAGTCTAGAGACATAATCTCTCCAGGACTTGCGCTTACTGGTTTTAATTGTGCATCTTGCCTTTGCACGGCGGATACGAAAGTCGTTAAGGTTTTCTTGTGTTGGTCTCAGGTTAAATTTCCTGAGAGACGCCTTTCGTTCCCCAACGGCTTCCTTACATTCAGAAGTGAACCAAGTTTTATCTGGACGTTTGGGATTTGTCGAGGTCTGAGGTATAGACTGTTTGGCTGCATCAAACAATAAAGAAGAAAAAAGGAAGGAAGGGTCCTCACAGTCCTCAAATGCGTGGTGAACAATATTCTGTTCACAAAGCATCTGGAATTTACTCCAGTTTGCTTTGGACAACTTCCATTTTTGAGGACGATCAAGGACTGAAGGTTTATTTTCATTTAAAATAATAGGGAAGTGATCACTTCCACAAGTGTCTTCTAAACATCTCCATGAAAAATCAGGGAGAAGTACTGGACTGCAAAAAGAAAGGTCAATAGAAGAATATGATCCTGAAGCTGGATGCAAATATGTTTTTGCACTTGGATCGTTCAGGAACGAAAGAGAATTTACAGACATAAAATTCTCTATTTGATCACCACGGCGGTTTGTATCTGTACAACCCCATATGGTGTTATGTGCATTAAAATCACCAACAAGTACAAATGGTTGAGGTAGTTGAGATATCAAATCATCAAGACTACCTTGGTGTATAGGTTTATTTGGTGGAAGATACAAAGAGCACAGGGTAATAGTGTTATGTAAAGATAATCTCACAGCTACAGCTTGAAGGGAAGTATCAAGCTGTATGTGCTTGTGAGGAACATTATTATTAACAATGACAGATACTCCACCTTGGGCTTTATTGCCTTCAGAGTGAATCTTGTTATAGATAGAATGAAATTTGAGGGAGAAAGTGTCATCCTCTTTCAAGAATGTCTCTTGAAGACAAAGTGCAGCAGGTTTGTGATTATCAATCAGAAGTGACAAATCATCAAAGTTGGCCTTCAGACCTCGACAGTTCCATTGGATAATTGGATTAGCCATTGCGCTAAAAAGTAAAATTTAAAAAGTATAAAAAAGCATTCTATAATTCATTGCAGCAGATTAAAAAGTTAAGAAGCAGGTGACTTGGGGTCCTTGGTATTTGGTTTTTTACCCCAATCATCCAAAGAACCCCCCCATATGGACTGCCCGACATCTGAAGAGTCGCCTTCAAGGACCTCTTCAGTGTCCATTGCATCCAGAACTTCAAAATTGTTAGAAGTTGCAATGGGGGTTCTTGCGACAGAACTTGTCGCAGCACCTGAGTGTTCATCATTTGAACAAAGAGATTTTAGTTTAAGAAGGTTTTTCCTTTCTTTCTTAGAAAGAGAAGGGTTTGCCTTTGATCCAGAAGATGGACCATTGGAAGTAGAAATAGATTTTTGTTGTTGTTTAGACTTTGATTCAGAGGCAGGTTGTTTAGCTTTAGTTGTTGATGCAGGTGTTGGTGCAGAAGTATCTTTTGGTGTAGTTGCAGGTTTTGGTGTGGCAGTAGAAGGTTTTGTGGCAGTAGAAGGTTTTGGTGCTGATTGAGGTTTTCGTGCAGAAGTAGATGGTTTGGGTGCAGTTGCAGGTTTTGGTGTTGGAGGTGGTTGTTTGGCTATGTATGATGATAGAAGTGGTGCTGGGACCTTGCCCTTCAGCTCCTCCGCCATTTCTGGAAACTTCCCCAAAAGCAGTTTGAGGAGAAGATCGCAGGTATGGCAGTCTTGCTTCGGGGAGGCTACTGCTGAGTAGCTGTTCCCACTGACAAGCCTTTCCTTGTCTTGCTTTTGTTGCAAGACAAGTTTGCGTGCTTCTGCAAAGGAAATGCCTTCCTTGTACTTGATGGTCAGGATATCCTTCTCATCTTTCCAAGTTTGACACTCCTTCGCATAGGCAACGTGACCAGACTTGCAGTTGAAACAGCATGCAGGTGCGGTGCAGTGTTCAGTGCTGTGATCTGCGCCTACAAATGCGCATTTAGCACAGACTGGTGTGTTGGTGCATTTTGTGGTGTGGTGACCAAATCGTTGACATTTGAAACAACGAAGAGGGTTAGGAATGTATGTGTCTACTTTTAAGGATTCAAATCCAATTTTAAGTGTAGGTGGAACTGTGGGACATGAGAAAGTGATTATGTATGTGTTAGTGTTTTTCAACACTCCATCTCTTTTGACACTGATGCGTCTGATATCAGTAACAGACTGTGACTTCAAGTTGTCCTTGATGTCTTCAAGAGAGGAGCAGTAATGGAGGTCCTTGCAACGGATGACTCCCTTACATGAGTTGAGTGATGGATGTGGGTATACTTTGACTGCTTGTTTGAATAGAGTTTTATGTTTGAGTATGTTGATTGTTTGTTGCTTTGTGAAGCATTCAATTAGTATGGTGTTGTTTTTGAGTTTTTTGACTGATTTTGGTGTACCGAGAATACTTTTGATTGTTTTCTCGATAACAAATGGTGATATGTGTGTAATTGGTTTGACTGAATCTTCTGCTTCAACCACAATAAATCTTGGAAAATTTAGTGGTGACGGAGAAGACTCTGCCTCTGAATCACTGTCAGAAAGGGTACGCTTGGCAGCTTTTTATGGGATTCCATATTAATTTAAAAAGTTCACCATCCTTGGTCCCCGCCCACCATGGAGCCCAACAAGGGGACTTAATCTGGGGAAACCCATCGCAGATCAAGTCAGGGTTACAAGGATGGTATACTCAGGGTGAAAGGGCTAGACTGGACAAATGTGTCCCAAAAGATGTCATTCCAAGCAAGCGACATAAATTTGGGATGGTACAAAATGTCAATCAAACACCAAATCTTTCATCTGATTGACCCATGGGCCACCGTCACGGGGTACAAAAGGTAAAGAAGTTTCAAATAAATTTGAAAATATGTCGTATTGGTGGAAGATTGATGAAAAATATTAAGTTGCCCATGACAAGGCATGACCAGCCGATTGATCAGGTCGGGCCTTCCTGACCTCTCGTTTAGCCCAAATTCAGGCCAAAGTGGTGTATTGAAAAAACGGTATTAACTAGCCTAACCCTGGATTCTCTCAACCACCAGAATCCCTGCATCAGGTGACACGAGTCGCAGCCCACGGCAAACGGGCAGGCACTTGGTGGGGTTCTACCACTCAGCAGCGCAGTGGCAGGACAATTTCTAACCCCCCGCAAGGAGCTACAGTCACAATAAGGGTAAGGAGCTACAGTCACAGTCAGAGTAAGGAGCTACAGTCACAGTAAGAGTAAGGAGCTACAGTCACAGTAAGAGTAAGGAGCCACAGTCACAGTAAGAGTAAGGAGCTACAGTCACAGTAAGAGTAAGGAGCTACAGTCACAGTAAGAGGGTAAGGAGCTACAGTCACAGTAAGAGTAAGGAGCTACAGTCACAGCAAGAGTAAGGAGCTACAGTCACAATAAGGGTAAGGAGCTACAGTCACAGTCAGAGTAAGGAGCTACAGTCACAGTAAGAGTAAGGAGCTACAGTCACAGTGAGAGTAAGGAGCCACAGTCACAGTAAGAGTAAGGAGCTACAGTCACAGTAAGAGTAAGGAGCTAGTCACAGTAAGAGTAAAGAGCTACAGTCACAGTATGGGTTAGGAGCTACAGTCACAGCAAGGGTAAAGAGCTACAGTCATAGCAAGAGTAAGGAGCTACAGTCACAGCAAGGGTAAGGAGCTACCGTCACAGCAAGAGTAAGGTGCTACAGTCACAGCAAGAGTAAGGAGCTAGTCACAATAAGGGTAAGGAGCTACAGTCACAAAATAGTAATGAGTTACAGTCACAGCAAGAGTAAGGAGCTACAGTCACAGTAAGAGTAAGGAGCTACAGTCACAGCAAGAGTAAGGAGCTACAGTCACAGCAAGAGTAAGGAGCTACAGTCACAGCAAGAGTAAGGAGCTACAGTCACAGCAAGAGTAAGGAGCTACAGTCACAACATAATAATGAGTTACAGTCACAGCAAGAGTAAGGAGCTACAGTCACAGTAAGCGTAAGGAGCTACAGTCACAAAATAGTAATGAGTTACAGTCACAGCAAGAGTAAGGACCTACAGTCACAGTAAGGGTAAAGAGCTACAATCACAGTAAGAGTAAAGAGCTACAGTCACAGTAAGAGTAAGGAGCTACAGTCACAAAATAGTAATGAGTTACAGTCACAGCAAGAGTAAGGACCTACAGTCACAGTAAGGGTAAAGAGCTACAGTCACAGTAAGAGTAAAGAGCTACAGTCACAGCAAGAGTAAGGACCTACAGTCACAGCAAGAGTAAAGAGCTACAGTCACAGTAAACCTGCTTCCTTAATGATTTTTACTCAAATCAATAGTGCTCCAATCCAAAACCATGTGATTTTTCCATTCTACTAGGTATCTAAATAATCAGAACAAAAGACTGACACTTAAAGAAATAAAAGATTCAACATTCTGTCAAACTTGTAGTTTATAAAAATCTAAAGAAACCAAATGGAAGAAGTTGATGAAGTGATCTTAATATTAATTAATAAATCAGACCAATTTATTCAGTGGTAATCAATGGGTAAAGTGTATCTGATAAAAAGGTGTATAATTTCCAATAAATCATAAGGTATTGATTGCCTGAAGAACAACACCTATATCTACATGAGACTTGTCTTGAAGTCCTGGAACTACAAGACATACAAAGGTAGATTTTGAGTCATTCCCCTGTTTACAGACATTTTCCAGATATTTTTTAGCAGAGAAGGAGATTGGAAGAGTTTTGGTAAGTTTTTAAACTGGCCCTATTGATGACATTTAATCCCCTGTTTTATATGTATAAAAGAAGAGCAAAAAACAGCCTTCAATGTGGATATTGTTACAATCAAAATGGAAAAACATTTCAGAATTCAAAGTTAGGTCAAATAATCTATTTTCCTATAACTAACACTGACATCCCTTTCAAAAATGAGAAGTAAACTGATAAACACATGCATGGAAAGTCACATTGAATCAGGAACATTTTCTTTATCTAAATAAAAAAATGTAATCGACAAACTTACTTCCTCCTACTTTCTGTTGGTAGTTTGACATCATTCTGCATACTGGAATTACATTGAAATAGAAAATAATCATCAACATAAAATGGGTCAGTATGGCCTGACTGTTAACAGTACTAGTGTAAAAACTAGAACATTGAGTTAAGATTCAAAGAATGAATGTAATTAAAGTTTGAAAAACTTTGTTAATTTGTTTTTGTCTTCTCCCATTTAGTAGCTACCAATCATATGCCTAGTCTTAATTAACATAGTGCATGTAAGAGTTAAAATACTTAAACCCTTTATTATTATGCAACATGGCTACTATATTTTAAATCAAGTTTGTAAAATAAGGTGGGTGTCCCATACTACGTTGAATATGAGGAATGTGTTTAGCAAACAAAACTTGTCTTAAGAGTGTTCACAATATTTCTTAATACGTCACCTAACCAGGCATGTGACCAATGTTTACGGAGAATGTCAGAACAAGATGGCCGTGCCTCAGGTATATTTGTTTTTTTTTCAGCAGATTACTTTTGTTTTCCACTATTCTATATACGCCATGTTCCGACCATCAACTTTCCAATTCAAGTGAATAAACCCATAGACACCCGGTAGTGAAATCGCAGTCTATGGGTGATGTTTTTAAGTCACTGGCATCCCTTGACTCGAAATTCTCTGCAGGGTTTTGGAGCGATCAGTAAGGCCAAAATGCCAACAACATTCACCGCAGTTGCGGAAGATTGACCGTCGGAACATGGCTAATATAAAATGGTGGAAAACAAAAGTAATCTGCCGATACATTCGAAACACCTAGGACATTTCTAAAAAATAACCTCTGAGGTAATGGGGAGCCATTTTGAAAGTAGGCCATTGACGAAGGGTATGTCCGTTTGCAATCATATCTACTTGGTAATCCCCGACACAAGCCGGGGATAACCGAGAAGAAACGATTGAGAAAATATGAAACAAAGATGTGTTGATATGATAATCTTTTATGAAAACATTATAAAAAAAACATTCAATTGTGATATATAACCAATTTGTGGGTATTTACATAAATATATAGTGCCTGTGTGCATGTTGTATTCATGTGAGTTTTCCGCCGGAAAACAGCCGAATTATTTCTGGTGCATTCATGAACTGCTTACGAGGTATATCTACCGTCTTGTGACAGGGATTGCCGAGTAGATACGATTGCTGCTGATAAAATGCATAAATACCTGCTCATTCATGGGCGCACGCCATTTGCAATCTATCTTATATGGTTAACATTGATCACATGATTTCTCCACCTGCTAACTGTTGCAGTTTATTCAAACGAGAATATCTTTCAAAGTCATTGACTACTTATGGATTTGACAATTTGTGGGTTTTTTAATGCAAACAGAACAGCTTGTTAATGTTGGCAACCTGTGCATGCTGGAATTAGCTGGAAAGTTTCGATATTGTAAACCAAATGAGTTATTTCAGGTAGTCAAGACTAAGATACATGTTTTAACCAGGCAGTCTAGACTAAGATACATGTTTTAACCAGGTAGTCTAGACTAAGATACATGTTTTAACCAGGCAGTCTAGACTAAGATACATGTTTTAACCAGGCAGTCTAGACTAAGATACATGTTGTAACCAGGCAGTCTAGACTAAGATACATGTTGTAACCAGGCAGTCTAGACTAAGATACATGTTGTAACCAGGTAGTCTAGACTAAGATACATGTTGTAACCAGGTAGTCAAGACTAAGATACATGTGTAACCAGGTAGTCTAGACTAAGATACATGTTGTAACCAGGTAGTCTAGACTAAGATACATGTTGTAACCAGGTAGTCAAGACTAAGATACATGTTGTAACCAGGTAGTCTAGACTAAGATACATGTTGTAACCAGGCAGTCTAGACTAAAATACATGTTGTAACCAGGCAGTCTAGACTAAGATACATGTTGTAACCAGGCAGTCTAGACTAAGATACATGTTGTTACCAGGCAGTCTAGACTAAGATACATGTTGTAACCAGGCAGTCTAGACTAAGATACATGTTGTAACCAGGCAGTCTAGACTAAGATACATGTTGTAACCAGGTAGTCAAGACTAAGATACATGTTGTAACCAGGCAGTCTAGACTAAGATACATGTTGTAACCAGGCAGTCTAGACTAAGATACATGTTGTAACCAGGCAGTCTAGACTAAGATACATGTTGTAACCAGGTAGTCTAGACTAAGATACATGTTGTAACCAGGTAGTAGACTAAGATACATGGTAACCAGGTAGTCTAGACTAAGATACATGTTGTAACCAGGCAGTCTAGACTAAGATACATGTTGTAACCAGGTAGTCTAGACTAAGATACATGTTGTAACCAGGTAGTAGACTAAGATACATGGTAACCAGGTAGTCTAGACTAAGATACATGTTGTAACCAGGCAGTCTAGACTAAGATACATGTTGTAACCAGGTAGTCAAGACTAAGATACATGTTGTAACCAGGCAGTCTAGACTAAGATACATGTTGTAACCAGGCAGTCTAGACTAAGATACATGTTGTAACCACGCAGTCTAGACTAAGATACATGTTGTAACCAGGCAGTCTAGACTAAGACACATGTTGTACATGTAGTCTAGAATAAGATACATGCTGTAACCAGGCAGTCTAGAATAAGATACATGCTGTAACCAGGCAGTCTAGACTAAGATACATGTTGTAACCAGGCAGTCTAGACTAAGATACATGTTGTACTCAGGCAGTCTAGACTAAGATACATGTTGTAACCAGGCAGTCTAGACTAAGATACATGTTGTAACCAGGCAGTCTAGACTAAGATACATGTTGTAACCAGGCAGTCTAGCCTAAAATACATGTTGTAACCAGGCAGTCTAGACTAAGACACAAGTTGTACAGGTAGTCTAGACTAAGATACATGTTGTAACCAGGCAGTCTAGACTAAGATACATGTTGTAACCAGGCAGTCTAGAATAAGATACTTGTTGTAACCAGGCAGTCTAGAATAAGATACTTGTTGTAACCAGGCAGTCTAGACTAAGATACATGTTGTACAGGTAGTCTAGAATAAGATACATGTTGTAACCAGGCAGTCTAGACTAAGATACATGTTGTAACCAGGCAGTCTAGACTAAGATACATGTTGTAACCAGGCAGTCTAGACTAAGATACATGTTGTAACCAGGCAGTCTAGACTAAGATACATGTTGTAACCAGGCAGTCTAGACTAAGATACATGTTGTAACCAGGCAGTCTAGACTAAGATACATGTTGTAACCAGGCAGTCTAGATAAGATACATGCTGTAACCAGGCAGTCTAGAATAAGATACATGCTGTAACCAGGCAGTCTAGACTAAGATACATGTTGTAACCAGGCAGTCTAGACTAAGATACATGTTGTAACCAGGCAGTCTAGAATAAGATACATGCTGTAACCAGGCAGTCTAGAATAAGATACTTGTTGTAACCAGGCAGTCTAGACTAAGATACATGTTGTACAGGTAGTCTAGAATAAGATACATGTTGTAACCAGGCAGTCTAGACTAAGATACATGTTGTAACCAGGCAGTCTAGAATAAGATACTTGTTGTAACCGTAAAGGTGCTTGCTCACCAAGTTGAGGAAAGTTGAATACTGAAGTTTTCCTATCTATTCAAAGCTGTATAGCAACTTTGCTGTAGTATAATGCATATTGGAGAATAGCCATTAGAAGTAAAATAACTTAGTATTTAAGTATTTAGAGCCTGTATACATTGAAGGAAAATGTATTCAGATCCAAAATCCATGGCATACAGTCTGTGTATGCTTATAGATATAATGACAAAATCTCTATTTTACATTCATCAGCCAATTTTCATTAAATATAAAGAAATACTAAAAATGTATTGTTTCAACAACTTTTTATTTCAACTTGCAAATTCTCTCATTTGTGAACAAGCACCTATAAATCAAACTCCATTGACACTGACAACAGGGATTTTGAAAGAGGACCTTGTAAATGGAATCTCTGAAAGTTTTGATATCTGGGAGGATTGTTATACGTCTTTTATATTTCGGGGAAGAACTACCAAAGGAAAAAGCAGTGTTGTTGACAACTTGGTGAATGGACATTTTTGACATTTTTGCATCATTTAATATCTGTCCGGTGTAAAATCATGACAAAATGTGGATTACCAGCGACTTAGACCGCTGGATGTGGGGGTTTCTTCCGTGTGTGCAAACAGGGAGTGGGGGTTTCTTCTGCTATGCCGTTTTTAAGGGTGGGGGTATATTCCGGCGGGGGTTGATTCGAACCTCTGGCTGACACTAACACAGATCGGTAAAATGTAAAAATTTGACCTTCCGATGTGCAGAAGATGTTTACTGAAGTAGGCCTAGTCTAGCAGAGTTTAACGATTCGAATTCACAAACATTGTCGTTGTTTGAACTATATTTACAACATGTTTATAGGTAAAACTGTAAACAAAATTTTTTTTTTCCCCATTAAATGTGAAAAGAAAGGATTAATAAACTCAAAATTGCAATCTAAATGAAAGTTTTATTGACACACATCATTTCCCTCATTCATGATCCCTTCAAGCTTGTCATTGTTATTGGAAATGGACGTCATGTGACTACACTTGTCTTAACCCTTTAAGGTATAGAGATAAGGCTTATCAGTGACACTATAGGTATAAACCATCCGATTATCGAAGACCATTAACGCATACATAACTAGTCACCCTGGGTACCTATTTGCACAGGATTATCTCCGATAATTGTTATTGATTGGGGTACTGTTAATCAAACCTAAATTAATGCATTTTACATTCATCTAATAGATTTTTTCAAAGAATAAAAGACGACGAGAACAAAATTTCCTTTAAGTTGATGTTTTTTTCTTTATTTAGTGATACATTCATATCAGGATTAAGTTGTAGAAAATTAAACAAACAATGAAAATGTATATTACGGTGTGAATTATACAAAATCAAAATTAATAAATGACTTATGTGTTCTCCCTGAGAGATCCGTAATTTGTTTTCCGTTTGTCATCAATTGCAGGGAATTTTGTTGCCGAAAAATACCGTTCATGACTCGAGATACATACTTTGTCTTTGCATATTTCTCAACAAAGCTGAATCGCTTTACTTCAATTCCCATTCAAACCGTTTCCAAAATATATAAAAGAATGTTTTTCAGCGCAATATTGCTTTGTAAAGGAGTTAAACCTAGTCCTTCTTATAAATGTAAACAGTAAAAATCAACTCATTTTGGCAACGAAACATGCTTATATTTCCGTAAAATACGTGTCCATGGGTGATGAATTTACCAAAAGCTCGTAGTTGTAGTCAAAGTCGGAGGAATGATCTAATTTGCTTGTCCGTGAATTGGTAATATTTATCAACATTTCATCATCTTCAGGCTTAATAAAAAACAATCAAATTACTGCTCTGAATCTACATTAATGTCCGACTTGCGATCGGAAACACCAAATTGGCTAAATATTTTAAAAAGGCCGTCTTTATAACGTCAATTATTTGACGGCTCGATTTTCAATCGCCTTTAAACTTTGAACAATAGCTCCGTGTCATAAACATCCTTTACAGGTCGCGTGCCGTATGCTCTGGTTTTAATTGGATAGTATTTTTAGAAATGTGTTAAGTTACTAAAGAATTGCATGAAATCCTTATCGAGTCTTTACAAATCGGCAGTGTTTTGATCTTTTATGACCGGAAGACTTCTCATTAAATAGTCTACGGGTCGCGTGCCCGATGTTCTTTTTAATTGGATAATATTTTTAGAAAAGTGTTAGTTTGTAAAGAATTGCAGGAAATCCTTATCAAGTCTTTACAAATCGGCATTGTTTTGATCTTTATGACAGGATATGAAGGCCGCTTTCAGTTTTATTGGGGGTGGGTATTTCATTTCCCTTCATCTCAATCCCATAGCGTCTCTTTTAGAAGTGTGCCGCGTGACCACTATCAAAAGATTCGCTCTAGAGCAAAAGTTTAAACTTTGACCCCATGATTTTATCATCGTATATGAAAGAAAACATATTTGTTTAATTGGAAAATAAACTTTGGAGAAAATGACGTGTGTGTTTATTTGTGTAATTAAGGGTTGAAGTTGAATCAATTTTTCAGCTGTCAAAAAGCGTTCTATGCAGTAATCGATAGCCCGTCAAAATAGGTTTTATACGGTAATAGGTATACCGGCGAAAAGCGTTTTATGCGGTAATCGATAAGGCGGCGAACGGCGCTATATACCGTAAAGGGTTAAAGAAATGTCATTGATGACATATTTTGTTGTTCTGCAGAGTAATTGTTCATTCCTCACCATATAAATATGGGAGCGTTTTATTCTGGAAGATTGTTTGTTCTTCTTTACTTGATAAATTTTATTTCTTTTGTATGTATGAATGTGTGTATGTAGGCGAGTGAGTGATTCAGGTTGGCTTTCTTTTCATTAAAGTATGATACAGTCTAACTTGTGTTAAGCAGCCACCCTTTTAAGCAGCCAACCTGCCTTAAACAGCCACTACAGAAAGTCCCATTGTTAGATTTATAGTGTACATCAATTTGTGTTAAACAGCCAACCTGTCTTAAACAGCCAATTTACTCTGTCCCATAGGCTGGCCTCTTAACACAAGTTTGACTGTACGTCCTTGACCTATTGGTTTTTCTGCCTTTATTTGCTATGCCTCTTCAAACAAAAAATCGGGTACCAATAAAAGTAGTTCCTAGGGGATGTGGATTGAAAGTTACGACATTTCCAAAAATAGAAATCTGGAAAATATTGGTGTGTAATACGAGATTTGTTTCTGTCGTGTGTGATTTGATGCATGTGAATTGTTTGTATTTGCGCCTGTATACTCGCTGGTATATAATAAAATTTGTTTCTAAAATATGAGGATAGACACAAAACTTTACCCAAGATTTTCTAAGAACATAAACTGCTATAAATTGCTTCAAGTCAATAGCAAAATTAATGCAATTGGTCAGTAACCTAATATCATGACCCTTAGTCCAATTTGTTAAGTTTCAATCCACTCCCTAATGTAGTTTATGAGAAACAATAGATATGAAACTTAGGTTATGACCCTGAACACGTGTGAGGTACAATCCCATTCCATACAATACTTCATGAGATACAAACTTGCATGTAAAAACTTAACCAAGGCCAACGCCCAGGTAGGTAGTATAGCTTTCCTTATTCTTCAAATAGTCTAACATCTTTCAATTATACGAATGCTTCTCAATAGATTGTTCTGCACACTTCATTTGCACATTCAAGGGTGATAATAAATATCTTACTGAAAAGGTTCTTGTATAGTAGACGGATAAACGTATTATTCGGATGAAATACTGTATGTAAAACTTTTTAAAGAAAAATCATACTATCCCTAAGACTATAAAAAGTTATTAACATAGTTTTTTCATATTTGTCATGCATATTAACCCCCCAGCTTCTTTTTCCAAGTTTAAAGTTATTCTTGTAGTTTTTATAAATGCTTTTAAAATATGGTTACCATGGAAACTGCCCTTTTACAAGAAAACTAACTCATCAACATATACTTTCTTTGAATTTTGTATTTCAAGATTAAATTTCACTTCACATATTGAAAAAAGGAAAATTCTATGAAAGGAATTTTCTAATATCTTAATTTTTTTTAAATTTACATATTAATTTTCATTGTTTTTGTCGAATACAAAAATTTGTTAACTGATCTGGATTACAAAAATTGTTCAGATTGTTTAAAAATAACATTGAATTATAAAGTAGTAAATGTATGATTTCATATTTGTTGTGTTTATAAACCTTCTAGGAATTATTTATTACCTTTGAAGATAGTATGGTTGTGGAAACTCATTTTACAAAAATAAAATCATTTTTGATATCAAAAATTAAGAAAATTCTATGAAAGGACTTTTTTTCTTATGGATTTTACATCACATCAACATTATTTCAGTAAGGTAGCGATGCCCGACTATCAATGATGGAGGAAGACCCCATACTCAGCTGCCCATAAGGGCTGGTCAAGGAGGGTAGAACCATCGGCATTCCGTAAGTCAGTCAGGAGGCTGCCTTTCATGAAGATCCATATCCCTCTCAGGATTTGAACCCAGACAGAGAGGGGCCATGTCATTTCAAGTTCTGTACTCTAACCACAGGCCATGGAGGCCCCCTATGAAAGGACTATTCTTATGAAACTAATAAAAATGTCTTTAAAGGCACCTCTTCATCTTGGGGATATTATGTTGGAGAACTAGTGTGTGATATAAATTATATAACATGTGCTTTCATAAGGTCCACTTAATTCATTTTCTTTGGAAATATCTCTGCCTTTGTGTTCAGAAATTTTGTAGACACATGGAACTAGTTTGGGGTATAAGTATCGGTCAGGGCCCCAGGCTATTTACATTACAAATGAATCAGACAATATACAATAATTATTGAAATTCAGCTATTCAAAAACGAAATAAAACAAATTGAATTGGATATCAAATTAAAGGCTCACTTTGATTTTGTCATATATGCATAATGTATGGTTAAAGATACTCTCTCAGAGTTGTGTGCTTTGTGGGAGTAAATAAACGCTAAAAATTTGATATTCACAATCCTCATCACTAAACCAAAGACCTTTTTCAAGTTCTTTAATTTTAAATTGCTATAACCCTGTGTTTTCGTCAAGTCGTGTGAAGTGAGCCTTCGCGCCTGTCTATTCGTCTTTGGGAAAGCCGGTTTTAAATTAATTTTGGGAATTCTTTCTTGGGCGCCTTTCTATCACATGGCATCTAAAATTATTCAACTACACAGCAAAACAATAATATTGTAGCAAAGGGAAGTAATCCTGCGCAAAATCGTCAAAATTCAATGTAGAAAGTGTGAGCATTTTTTTAAGATTCAATATATAAATGTTAATGCTGTTTGTTTTCCTCCTCGCTCAACCCATTTTCGCCTGACGGAAATAATGTTTGCGACCATTCTTATGCGGGGGAAATGTTTCTGAAAACCTACATGAAGACGGTATCTTAAAATACCACTTCTCACTCTAAGTTAAGATCATTGTTTACAAAATAAACATGTTTTAACAGTCTTAGGTATCTGCATCTTTGATGTGAATTTTCTATTCTGTTGTCATAAGCAGGGTGGGTAAGCTGTCAATAATCTAGTTCCACGTTACTTTAGAAATGTGTGTTGTTATATCTACAGTAGAAAACAATTTATTTCAAAAAGTTAAAATCTCGATCTCTGAGAGAGGGCCTTTAAATGCATTAATATGACTTTTTCATAGACTGGGAACTTTTTTAAAGCAATCCTCTTCTATTGACTACATATAATTGTAAAAAAACATAACAGTAGGTCATTGAGAGCTTTTTCAATACCATTCATAACTGTACACTAAAGATATCAAACCATTATATTGCAAACTGTTTTTGGTTTTTTTGTAAACGAATATCTTCAAAGCATACTAGCACTCAGAAAAATTGCAAAACTGGGTAATATGAGTTATAAACTATGATAGAATATGTTGAAACATAGAGAAACATAACAGGATCATGACAGTATAACGCCTGCACTATTTGTTATCTATTTTTCAAAGTGCCATTTTCACAAATTGGGTGCCTACCAATTTAATTTCATTGTTTATATTTGAGTAACATCTAAAATAACAAGAAGCGCTCGGATTAATGAGTGGCGATCACCTGGTTAGAAAAATCACATGAAACACATAAAAATACTGTCATTTATCCAATATTTAACAAATTGAACATTCAAAGTTTCTTGGGTTTTATTAGTTCCAAAAATTCCTCGTCTGGCCTTGTTTTGTCGCTAAGTGTAAAGAAACCTTATAGTATTCAATCTTTTAAAAGCATAATGTCAATGTGTTACAGTCTCAATTTCTCTGTTAAAGGCAATATAAAACACTTTCTAGTTAATTTTAAATTATTCTAGAACTTTACATGTAAACTTCACTTTATGTGTAAATGAGCGCAGGTATGACTAACTTGAAATAAGAGATTGTATTTTAAGAAACCATTGTCACATGGTTCTTTGGAAACGTTAAACCGCTCTTGTCACATGACGTGGCAATCACTTTGTTAGAAAAATCATGTGAAACACATAAAAATACTGTCATTTATCCAATACTTAACAACTTGAACATTCAAAATTGAGAATTTCGTCATGGAAATCACCACAAGGTGCACAAGAAAAACATTCCTTCTTCTATTAAAACAAGAGGGCCATAATGGCCCTGGAAACCCTCACCTGAGATTACAACCTATTTGAAGAATAGTTAGAAACATTGCTTTTAACTTTTACACAGAGTTTCTTGTGCTTCTATGCATTGACCTTTTTTTCATTCCCATTTTACAAGTTGGATACTGTATGCTTGATGTGGGACAGTAAAATAATACATAATTCTTACAATGCGGAAACTGACTATTTCACTTTAACAGATTGTATGTACAAAGATCAGCCTGCACTTTTGTCCAGTATGATCTATTGTTGCCATTTGGTGGTTATCATTTTGGCATATTTGGACATCCAAATTGATATTGATGTATTTTGTTAAAAATTTTACCATACATGTATATAGTGGAAATGCAAACAGGTTCATATTTTAATGCACCTTGGTGGCCATTGGCAATGTTTTTTTTTTAGATATAAAAATTCTTTGAACAATCTTTATAGCATGGCAGCTATCTTGGTAACATGACTAATTTTGCTTTGACAAATCTTTCTCCCTTCCAACTAGGGATGCTCAGCATGACATCGATTTTCCAAGAGGTTTGGGAAGAAAATATTTTTATTAAGTTGTAAATTTTACCTTACATGTATATAGTGAAAACAAAAACACTTTCAAAGTTCAACGCACCCTGGTGGCCGTTTTTCGAGATATCTGATTTTTTTACCAATCTTTATAAAAGGGGCCCGAAAGAACATTCTTATGAATTTGTTTTGAAATCTGACGAGTGGTTTTTGATAAGAAGATTTTCTTAAGGTTTTTACCAAATATGGGCTTGGCAGCCATTTTGGTCACATAACTATTTTTTTTTGACAAATCTTTCTCCCCTCTAACTAGGGATGCTTCACATGATATCTCATTGAAATTGGCCCAGCGGTTTGGAAAAAAAGGTGTTTGTAAAGTTATAAATTTTAACATACATGTATATAGTGAAAACAAAAATGCATTCAAAGTTCAGCGCAGCCTGGCGGCCATGTTTTAAGAGATTCTTTAAATAACTGTTGAAAAGAGGCCCCTAAAGAACATACTTGTGAAACTATTTTGAATTCTGACGAGTGGTTTTTGACAAGTAGATTTTTTTAAGGTTTTTACCAAATAATGGCATGGCAGCCATTTTGGTCACATGACTAATTCTTTTTTTGACAAATCTTTCTCCCCTCCAACTAGGGATGCTTCACATGATATCTCATTGAAATTGGCCCAGAGGTTTGGATAAAAAAGATGTTTGTAAAGTTATAATTTTAACATACATGTATATAGTGAAAACAAAAACACATTCAAAGTTCAACGCAGCCTGGCGGCCATGTTTTTCGAGATATCAAAATTCTTTAAAACAACTATTGAAAAGAAGTCGCCAAAGAACATTCCCATGAAATTATTTTGAAATCTGACCAGTGGTTTTTGACAAGTAGATTTTTTTAATGTTTTTACCAAATATGGGCATGGCAGCCATTTTGGTCACATGACTAATTCTTTTTTGACAAATCTTTCACCCCTCCAATTAGGGATGCGTCATATGCTATCTTATTGAAATTGGCCCAGAGGTTTGGAAAAAAAGATGTTTGTAAAGTTATAAATTTTAGCATACATGTAGATAGTGAAAACAAAAACGCGTCCAAGGTTAAGGCAGCCTTGCAGCCATGTTTTTTGAGATATCAAAATTCTTTAGAAACAACTTTTATAAAGAGGCCCCCAAAATGCATAATTTCTGTGAAATTATTTTGAATTCTGACTAGTGGTTTCAGACAAGAAGATTTTTTAAAAATTGCAGAAATTCCCTCTTTTTCATGCCACGGCAACTTAAGTTCTGCATGGAATCAATTTCTTTGAACGACTTTTGAAAAGCATCACCCAACGGACATTCCTATGAAGTTTGGTTAAGATTGGCTCAATGGTTAAGGAGGAGAAGATGTTTAAAGAAATTGACGGTGCACAAGGCACGACGGACATTGGGCGATCACAAAAGCTCACCTTGAGCTCTTTGTGCTCAGGTGAGCTAAAATCAGCTTTCCCATAGAAGCACCATCAGGTGCTTAGGCTCACTTCACATTGTTCTAACAAATTCACAGGATTTCAGCAACTAAGGGGTATAGAAAATGTGACAATGAATGTACATATCAAATTTGTAATGTTTATTACACTTGGAACACAAATCTCTGAGTAAAGGTGTAGGGTGTAGCAGAGGGTTTTCAGCCACCTCTGACTGATTTAGATTTGGAGATTTGGAGATTTCCTGATCCCAACCTAGTAATGATTTATATCTATATGAGGAAGGAATTCTCTAGATGATGTAAATCCCATACAGTATATTACTATGTAACTGTACTAAGGTGACTTACCGTACATTTATCATGTCCGCCGGGGTTCCTACAAAGCCTCCTATAAAACCAGCAGTACCAGCGACAACAACCTTTTCATAGAAAGGCATTTTTCTGCCATCAGCCGTAAGCTGTTTATTTACTATGTCATAAACAGCAAATCTTGTCATTGAATATGTGAGCTGTTTAAAGAGAAAATATTGGAAAATAATAAGTAATCTTAAGAAAACTTTTATTCAGAACATTTTGACAGGTCTTATTGGTTTGGGGTTATATTTCTTTTGAATCTTGAATTAATATATCAAGGTTTCTGAAAGGTTGTACTCAGTCTGTGGTAATTTCAAGCCTCTGATTTTTTCCAAAATAATTTTGATAAAAAAAAGACATTAATAAACAAAAGCTATCCGTAAGACAGCATCCTCGACTATTCCATAATGTCGGAAAGGGGTATAGTTCAGTGAAATATCATTTGTTTCTAAAATATGAAGGCGCACACAATGACTCCTTACAAACCAACATGCACACAAAATTTTAATCTAGATTTTCTTAAGTATAAAAGACCGCATAATTTGCTTAGATTCAATATGAGAGATTTAAAAGATGTGTACACTAATTACATGTGTGAAGTTTCAACCCATTTCATATAGCAGTTTGTGAGATACAAACTTGCACGCAAAAACTTGAGAGGGTCAGTAAGAATTTTTAAGGGGGTCACCATGTGACGCGTTTTGACCAATGAGATGACTGGAAATTTAAGCTCAGCCCATACGACCATGTTAATTTCAAGATGAATCGACCGCCATTGTTGAATTATCACCGTTTCAATTACTCTGATCAAATTCACTTAGATAAAAGATATTTATAACATGTGATGAAAGCATAAATTGGGATTTTTGGAATAGGAACTTGCACATGGAATAATCTTTGAAAGATTTAATAACTGGGAGAATTGTTACACTTTTTTCTGCTTCGGCAAAGAACTACCAAAGAAATAAGCAGTGTTGTTGACAACTCCGTGTATGGAAAGTTTAATCTTTTATTTTGCAATATCTGTCCAGTGTATGTTAAAAACAGGTACATTCATGATAAAATGTGGTTTGCCAGCGACACAGACTGTTAGGTGTGGAAGGGATAGGACCTGTGGCTTAAACTAAAACAGATCAGAAAGATTGACAATTTGCCCTTTCGATGTTCGGACGATGTTTACTGAAGTGTTACAATATCAAATTCACTAATATTGTTGTTGTTGGAAAGATATTTACCTTGATAATGTATAGAACTGCAAACTCAAGATTTTATTCATTAAATATGAAACGAATAGATTGTTAAACCCAAGAGTGTGATGTTTTTACAAAGTTTTATTTATCCATTGTTTTCCTCATTGAAGGTCTTGTTGCTAAATATAGAACATTATATGTCCTTGTTATCAACCCTTCGTTACAGCAAATGAATACTTTTCGTCATGAAACATCATTGATGACATTTTTCTTGTTTATTTCCCCTTGACATATCGTTCGTTCCACACCATATAAATGTGGGAGCGTGGCGGAAACTTTACTCTGATAGAGCTTGTTTGTTGTGCTCGACTCACTCAGTTGTATTATTTTTGTATGACATGTGTATGTAGCAAGTGAATGAATGGGTATGTATCCCTTTTTTTCATTTTCATGATAGAGCAACACATCCTTGATTTATTGGTTTTCTTCTTTCTTTACTACGTTATCACAAATAATAATTGGGGGCCAATAAAGTAGTTTGGGGCCTGGAAAGAAAATCATAAAAAAAAACAGGTATGCAGAACCATTCTTGCGTATTAGGATCCACATGCAATAGTAAAGTCCGCTTAAAGAGAGGTCGACGAAAAGAATAATTTATTGGGTGTGCGGCTGACCCTCCAGGGATTTTAAACCTAACTTAACTCAGATTTTCTATGTACAAAATGCCGCAAAATTTGCTTAAAGTTAAACTTAGAGGTTTGAAACTTGGTCAGGGACCTCAAATGATTACCTTGAACACATGTGTGAAGTATCAACCCATTCCATACAGTAGTTAATGAGATACAAACTTGCACTTAAAAACTTAACCAAGGTGTGACGCCGACAGCAACGCCGCCACAGACCCCCATGTGAGTAGTATAGCTCTCCTTATTCTTACTACCATTTTTTTAACTTGTTTAAAATAAGCTTTTTCGAAAATAAAGGGCACATAAATTCAAGATCCTTTCCTTCGGAAACAGATAGGAAATTGGGAGTATGAATGCAATTGGAATTTTTCGCCATCTAAGTAAGAAAAATTCATGAAAAGAGCATGAAAATTAAAGAGCATATAAATGTATCTCTTCAATTGAGTGTTAAATTTTTAAGTTAAATAATACTCCAAACTGAAATCTATGCCAATCACAAGGCACAGGGAGCCGTGTAGAACTGTATAAATATGAAGTTTTAGTTTCTCCCTCTTCAGGCCATTATTTACAATAAAGACTGACACCAAAAGGCAAAAGTGAAATAGCTATGATAGTAGAATTTGTCACATTGCCTTTCTGTTGTGAACTAGGATTTCTAAATATATCATAGATGAGAAGTTTCTAGTAACTGAAAGAGCAGGGTTATGTTCATAACTCATGAATAGTTTACCTGTCTTGTGACTGAGGCTGAAAGTCCATTATAAAAGCCAAGAATCCCATCACTCCTGGCTACTTTCACAACAGTTCCATACATGCTGATGTTCTTTCCTTGTTGTGTCTGCAGATGGACCTGAAATTGTAATTAAAACTACATGTACCGCTTGAACATCAACAATACATTCTATTTCTTTGAGGAGAAAGTGATTGTCAACTGAGCAAATATATGAAAAGAGAGCCATAATGCCTCTTTGCCAATCGCCTGAGTTTTGTTTTAGAAATGTTTGAGATTTTGATCCAGATTCAAATTGTTTTGGTAATTAGAGATAATTAAATTCTTGACTTAGTTTTTGCCCCCAGAAAAGTTTCAAAAAGTAATCAAAAAACCATTCAAAAGCATGTTACGATACATCACATATTCAATTCAATTCAAACACTTGTATCAGTATATATTCAGACCTCTAGCCCATAGTATGTTGTACATAAAACATGATATAACATTAGCGATAAAGCAAGGCTAAAGTATATATTTGTGTGTGTGTGTGTGTGTGTGTGTGTAAATTCAATGAGTCAGAAATAAGTTTGTCTCTTACTTAGAATATTGTTAATTATATAAAGCTGATCTCTTAAAAAGTTTAGGACTGTAAGTCTGAAGTAGGCATTTTCAGAATTATCCTTAACTAGTAGTGGATATAGGTATCTGCCAATTTCAGTTACCATATTATGGTAATAGCATCTAAAGTACCATTCTTAAGTTTAGTAAAATAGAAGAGCAATATTAAGGAAGCATACACTTAATAGGGTTTTAAAGTTTGTAACTGATCTTATGTCCAAACAAGATGGCCACACCCATGATGGAACATGTATATTTGCTTTTTTCACCTACTTTTGCCAATAACAACTACACTGTGTACCCCACATGGGTTGACCATTAAATTTTCAGTTCTGGTGGTTTATGAAAAATCATGCTTAGTATAACAGAATTATGTCCAACTCTCAGCAGAAAAATCACAGTCCAAGACCGACTGTTTTGGAATTGAGCACCCTTTGACTGTTTTTATTCTGCTGAGTGTTAGTCATAACGCTGTTATAAACATGGGTAGCAACGTCCACATAATTCAATTTTTTCATGCCAATTTGCTTTAGCCAATCTGAAACGCACTGTTTGAATTGGAAATCAAAAAAAGTTTATATTTCCTTGTTCCTCAGAGATACATATGAAGCCAAAGCAAAAGCCAAAATTGAATGATGGATTCTTAATATGACTGGCCCAGTTTATTTTTCCTAAATCATTGTGCTGTTTAAGCATGAAATAAACAATTTTTGGTACCTGTGTGGGTACATTTAACATAAATGTGGCACATAAAGGTAGTCTCCCACATTATTCCCAAGCCATACTGTTGTTGATATGTCAAAATTATCCCAAAAATCTTTCACAAAAATTAGCATGAAAAGATTCCACTTGCTTACAGTATTCAGCCCCCACAGTTCTCCACAATAGCAAAGGATGAGTTCCACCATGGAGTCGAAAAGTTTGAATGCATCTCGATGATCAAAGTTGCCGAATTGACGCTGATAATGGTATATAGACAAAATTGTTGAATGTGAGAGCTGAAAGTGTTTCCTCACCACTTGCCTATTTCAATGTGAGAGTTAACATTGAACCAATGTAGCTATAGAAAGAAACTATTTCAATGTGAGTGTAAACATTAAACCAATGTAGAAACATTAGACCAATGTAGCTATAGAAAGAAACTATTTTAATGTGAGTGTAAACATTAAACCAATGTAGAAACATTAAACCAATGAAGCTATAGAAAGAAACTATTTCAATGTGAGTGTAAACATTAAACCAATGTAGCTATAGAAAGAAACTATTTCAATGTGAGTGTAAACATTAAACCAATGTAGCTATAGAAAGAAACTATTTCAATGTGAGTGTAAACATTAAACCAATGTAGCTATAGAAAGAAACTATTTCAATGTGAGTGTAAAGATTAAACCAATGTTGCTATAGAAAGAAACTATTTCAATGTGAGTGTAAACATTAAACCAATGTAGCTATAGAAACAAACTATTTCAATGTGAGTGTAAACATTAAACCAATGTAGCTATAGAAAGAACTTCAATGTGAGCGTAAAGATTAAACCAATGTAGCTCGAAATAATTCCAGGAATGTTCTTTTTGGGACTTATTCAAAGAATATTCAATTTCAGACAAAGAATTTTAATAACTTGAAAAACATGGCTGCCAGGGTGCGTTGAACTTTGAATGAATGCGTGTTTTCACTATATACATATATAGTCAAATTTATGACTTAATTGCTGAATTGGGAAGCCTAAAATTGAAATTTGCCCTGAGGTTTTGGCAGAAAAGATGATTATTAATTAAGTAATAAATTCCATAAATAGTCACTAATAAAAGGTTCATGAACCAATTATTCAGTTTTACATCCAAAATCATATGTACCCGTTCACAGACTTCAAATGATATCAGGTCTTCAGGAATTATTTCGAAATCTGACCAGTAGTTTTTGACAAGAATATTTTTTCAAAAATTACAGAAAATCCCCCTTTTTCATGCCACGGCAACCAAAGTTCTGTATGAAATCAATTTTTTTGAATAACTTTTAAGGAACATCACACAACAGATATTCCTTAGTTGAAATTAGCTCACCAGTTTAGGACAGGTTGTTTATAGAAATTGTTCACGATGGACGACAGACAATGGGCGATCACAAAACCCACCATGTTTGCTTCAATACTCAGGGAAGGTGAAACCAGATTGGATCACCTAATCTCATTATGAGTACTGGTATCATGGGTATGCACTTGGTAACTTTGAAATGTAGGCTTTTAAATGCCTATGTTGGCCTTCACTTATCAGTTTAACAAATTGTTTGAATGAACTAATAGGAAGGGCTCTTATAAGGCCTATATTTATGTCTTATTTAATTAAAGGATATATAACCTGAAAAGTCATATTGTTGATTAAACAAACCCATTTTACAGATTTTGTTTTTGTTTAAGCAGCAAATTTGAAAGGTGGCTCATCCACAAAAAAATGATGGTCAAGTCACAAAACCCCTTCATTGTTGAGCCGACTTGTGGCCTTAACAATCAACCATTGCCCACACAAACTCCCTTTTCAAACACATCAAAGCAACCCTGTGTCCTTATTCAGTTTCGTTAAAAAATCTGGATAGAAATCCAACAATAAGATATGGATTTGTCTTATTTTTAAAGGAAATTAATTTTATTTCAAACTAAACTCAGGGTCTTCCCCAGCCACGTAAAGCGCCGCGGCTCCGCTGCACTTGACTTTCAAAATAAGCACTCCCGCGGCGCCTTAGCTGACTCCCGCAGCGCTCTAAATGTGTCCGCAGCGCTTTAAATTGACCCCAAATGGAGTCAACGTCAATGGCAGTATATTCTAGATAAACCGCCAGTCTATAAAGTAGTAACTAACAGCTGATAAAAAAATCGATAGGCGTTTACACACTCGGTTCATGCGACGTCGTCATAGGTACAGACATGAGCGTGTGTATTGGCGTTATGGCACATGCTTTGTCCTAAAAGGAAAGATCTATGATGCGTGTTAAAAGATCGCACTTGGAGTGAGAAATAGACTTTACTTAATTGACATGGCTTCTGTCACTTTCTATGATACTATAGACGGGAGTTTTATGTGAAAACACCTGATTCAGACATCCATCTCCACATCGCCGATTTCCTTGGTTTGTCATGGTAAGTTATTAGACAAACTAATATGACGTGATCGGGAAATATTGAGAAAGTTTTGCATCCGGCAATATCTTTCTTCACATCGAATTATTTTGACCGGGTAAGTTATAAAATTCAGTTCCTCGTCAACTTAGTTTCACTATAAATATGCCCAAAACCGGTTTTGTAGTATCTTTATACATAAACTGCTGAGATGAAATGATCATCTGGTGGGCTCAGGCATAACGTAATTTTTCAAACGTCAAAATACTTGTTGAGCTCAATGTGACACATACACCAAGTGAACCTGAGCAAGCTCCTCATTTCTGGAATTTCTTACGAACAATTTTATAATATGAGGACTATGTGTTAAGTGCCTCTTGTATGCAAAAATGTCTACAGGTATTGACACTGCAGCTATAGTCATGTTCACTTTGTTAAACAATGAACAAACCTCCAAGTGGTTAAGGTGAAGGAATTGTAACTTGGAGTTTTGGTTTGATCCTTCAGGCAAGACATGACAGAGCCCTAGTCTCGTACTGTGAATCCCAGGAAACCCGTATACAATACATAAAATACTGTTGACAGAGAGTCAAATGTTGCATACAAAATAATAATTTGTGACACCATGATTATCTATGAACTTGTCTTTTTTTAATGAATAGACTAGTGAGAAATAATTTAACAAATTCCTAGTGATGCCCCATTGTAAAAGGCATTTCGGGTAGACATGCAGATTGCTATGTATTTGGCTAGTCATGACTATGTTACCTGACATGAAAAGACGCAAGCACAAAGAAGCAAAAAGACTGACCAGCCTCCAGACATGGGAATCCTGTATCAAAGTTCAAATAAGCTTGATCCTCCAAGCCGTATGGCTGCTACCTTCAGGAATCTTCACTGGTTGATGAAGAAAACTCACTCAAACCATTAGTTGCATGCCACTTATGGATTTGTGTGAGATGTTTAAAAAGAACATTTCTGTTTAAGTAAGGCTGTAATAATAGTACTGATGGAGAATTTTCACTTGCAAGCCATCAGATGATATTCGATAAAGGATAAAAACTGGCTGCAATACTCAATACTTAAATAATATACATGTAGTATGGTGTTATGGTTCTTTAGAATTAACAACTGACATGAAGTAACACAGGATGTCAGAAAAAAAGTTTGTTATAAACCTTAACGAAGGAAAACATCTAGCTTGTCATGGAAACATTCTTAATTTTGTAAAATAGTTGGATGCTTCTATGATTGATCTAGTTTTTCATAATTTTGTTTTGCTTTGCACCTATGAAAACACTATTCATTTTGATGTAGTCTTCTTGCAACCTTAACAGTACTCTGACATGAAGAATACGATAAATAATAAATCATGTTTGTGATTTAATTTATATGTCAACAAAGATCTATGCTGAATGGGGACAATGGTTCTCGAGAGCCCATACGCTCTTTGCTATGAGAGTCACATTGGTACTCCATATTGACCAGATGGATACATGTCCTTGAATAAATCTATTAAATGTGAGGGGGAGGCTGTGACACCAATTGGACATATTTTGTTTAAATGGGATGTTGCTCAACACTTCTATATACTTCTGATTCAAGATGTGTCTGAAAGATAATAATAATAGAGGTTCACATTTTCATTTCAGACTGTTAAAGGGATTCAGCATGCATGTCCTCTAGACTTACAGAATTTCCAATTTAAAAAAGCTCAGGATGAATGGTTCAAAGCAAAACCAATGAGAAGTAGAGTATTCAAAATAGAAATGCACATTGAAGTACTGTATATGGAGTTTTGAAAATTTAATTTTGTAGACTATCACTCCTTTTCTTTGTCTAGCAAATGTGTTGATTTAAATATATTATGGGACACTTTCTTTTGTCTTTTATTTTCACAACATACCTTAAAACTCACCATTTTGGTACACATATATAAAAAAAATCGAAAAGGGAGGGGGATGACCCCCTCCCTTGACCCTCCCCCGTCCTCCCCAGCGCCTGAAAAAAATTCTGGGGAAGACCCTGAAACTACAGTGGACCCGCAATAATCCGAACGTCGTTTATCCGGAATATTCACCATCCGAACAGAATTTTGAGGGAACGGATCTTACCTTCATCAATTTAACTGTTTAATGCGGAAAATCCGCGTTCCGGAACCGGACAAAAATATTCGGGAACCAACAGTCACTTTTCATAGTATATGCGTATGGCTAGTCCGGAAACCAGTAAAATCGTTTATTTTGCGGTTACAGTTGCGAATGAAGGGATCGGTCTTCTGTTGTAAACGTCATTCACACGTTTTGCAAACTGTCACGTATGCTTGACCATAACATGTCACCTAGTGTAGTGTACTGGAAGGTGTTGATTGTTTGTTAATCGGTCATTCTGTCAGTTGATTGGTCTTACATTATTGTAATTACGGTCGCATGTCGATAGTTGAGTTTGTAAAGGGTGTTGATTGGCTGATTGGCTGCTTAGACAGCGATCGGGAGACAATGTCTGGCAATCATTTTCAATCCTTACTCAATCGATATGCTTAACTGCCCTTTTAAGGGCCTTTTACAAAAAAGCCTTCTTTTGTCACTCTCGTCAGAGAACCCATCCCCCAAGCTGCTATCAGCTAATCAAAGAGTTCTTTTCAGAGCTATCTTAAGGAAATTTAACTTCTCGAAAGACATTGCTTCAAATTGTCATTTTTTTTAAAAATCCATTTTGACCAAATAAACACTTCCTTAACACACTTTATATTTCCCTTCAAAAGAAAAAGTTGTGTATTTCTTACTTCATAGTAATGATCATGATACACCGACACCGTGTAAAGGTAAACATTTCGCTGTAACTGGCGTATTCTTTATTCCGGAAAATTCGTTAATACGAACATTTCTCCTGGGAACGAAAGTGTTCGGATAAACGAGGGTCCCCTGTATTTGGTAAACTTTTGGTCGGATTCAAATCAGTTTATCACCAAAAAAAATCCAATCAGCACAAATTTAACTTGAAAGCGATCAGAAACTAGGTCAATTACAGTCTTCTTTTTAATGCAAGTTCACACGAATTTCATAATATTGCAGCTTATAGACCATTTCTTCAAATGGTAAACTCAAAGGGTGACGGTCTTTTGGTCTAACTGTTGTTTCGTCTAACTTATATTTTTGCACAGAGGGGTTGTCGTTTTGTCTACATATGTAATATAGTGTGATTTTATCATTGTCATATGAAAATTATAAGTTTGTAATCATTATGAAGAAAGAAAGCATTTATGTTGTTTATTTCTATCATATTAAATATTAAAGAAAGTTAGAGTGCTGAAAAGTACTTCAAACAAAACTGGTAATAATTGAAATAAAGCATCCAAATAGATATTTATTTGATATAATTGTTCAGAAAATATAATTACTTAAATTAAGGGACATTATATAGGATAAATGAAAGGGACTTCTAATCAACAAAGTGTGAGTGCAAACATACATTCAATTAGCAATCAATCTCTGATTAACCGCTGATTAATAGATCGCAAGTATTCTACTTATTTGCTTTAAATAAGTTATTAAATGCAAAATATGACAAAAATACTTCATCATCAATTGAAGAAGAAAGTTTCTCCGATAACATATATTCAACTTTATATAGATTTCGATTAGACAAAACCACTTTCGTCAACATACTTAATAGTCAAAATAATTTGACGTGAAGATTGCTTTGAAAAATTTATTTTCTTATGGGGCAATCAAGCGTTGATATTTTGAACATTCCAAGTACTGTCAGACTTTTCTAATTCTGATTTTCGGATTTAAAGCACAAAATGCCCATTCAAAGTCAATTAATAAGACAAGATATGTAGAATTAACTTACCTTCCACCAAATAATGGCATAAATTGACGTCAAACAATTAAAAAATGTTAAATTAGGTTTTGCACACTTCATTGCGTATGCGCAATGAAAGTTTATCGGGAGCAGAAAAATCCTCACCTAGTGTCAATTAAACCCTTCTTACAAAGTAAATATGAGGAATACCAACATGTTACATATATGGATCAATTAAAAAAGGATTAATTTATAACTGTGAGTAATGTTATTTGATATTTTACTGTAATAATGGAAAAACTGGGTCTTCAAACATTGCGACAAAAATTTCATTTTATCTTCCTCAATTAAATGAATTGTTCGCAAGTTCGACATGACAGGAGGTATTGCCCAATGCAAAATGTTCTTAATATTTCTCGATTGAGTGAAATAAGTTTGACTACACTCTAGTTTGCTTCAATGTAGACGAAACAGCAGTTATACAAAGTGACAGTAATTCAACTCAAAACATTATGATAATTTGTTTTGGTTGTCTAATCTCAGCTCAAAGTCAAACTTATCTGCTATTCACCAAATGCCCGCCTATTGAAATAATTGATATGAAGATTGCTTTTTATTTTCCCATTCCAGTGCGCATGGACAGAAAATTCTTATCAGGAGCAAAAAATGGTCACCTAGTGTTAATCAAAAAGTTGCTATACAGAATACAGACATGTTAAGTACATGGAATTATTAAAAAAGGATTATTTCACAACTATGAGTAAAACAATTTGATAATTTTCAATATCTATTGAAATATCGTTCTTCAGACGTTGCGACAAAATATCCTTCGTGGCGTCCTCCATTAAATGAATGGTTCGAAAGTTTGATGTGAAGGGAGATATTGCCCGATACAAAAATTTCTCAATAATTTCCTAGCGCAACAAATAAGTTTGACTTTTCGTCTTCTGCCAGACTATCTGTACATAAGCTTAAGTCAACATACATGAATGCCTCAGTTTCATGTATTGCTACATTCAGTGATCAGGAAATCTCTCAATCCCCATCGATCAAAAAGTCAGCCGAAAACCCTTCATACGTCTTCACCCTCACCCCTCCCCCCACCACCGAAAGGAAAAGTTTTAATTATCAATTTTTTCCATGCATTTTATCATAGTTAATGCTTTATGCAACAATATTAAAACAACCTTTTATTTAGGATAATGAAAGGTAAACAGGATCTGAGGTCTGTTTGTTTTAAACTCTTCAAGAGTCCCTCTGGTGATTCCCCTGATATCCAATAAAGTTGTTTAAAAAATTGGGTTATGTTGGTGTGGGAAGCAAACTGTCAATATCATAATACTTTACACATTAAAACTCTTTGATGTTTCGCAACCTAAAAAGTACCAGTAACTTTACACATCGGACTGGATGTGCTTGATTTGATCGGCTTTGAGGAATAAGGGTGTCATATGTCTACTTCTCAATGGATCCCGGAATAAACCCCCGCCGGAATAAACCCCCACCCTTAAAAATGACATAGCGGAAGAAACCCCCACTCCCTGTTTGCACACACAGATGAAACCCCCACTCCCTGTTTGCATACACAGAATAAACCCCCACCCATAGCGGAATAAACCCCCACCTTGGTCACATTCCCAACGCTGGCTAACCAATGACTTGGACTTCTTCGTGCAGTAGTTCCCTTGGTAACATAACTTCTGCCCACCGTTGTTATGCTTTGTAATTACCATGTGGTATGATTTGATATGCAAGACGCATTGACGGAGATCTACGATTATGTTATTCATGTATACCTTTTCTTAAAATAAACATTAACTAAAATCAATGCTATCAACTTAATGCGCCATTACAAGCAATAGTCTGTGTTAGTACAATATGAAAGGGGTCCGCTTTTAAAGGGAATATACATGTTCGCTTCATGGAAGGTAATTAACTCATCACCAATGCAAACAATTACCTGTGATTTTCACTGTTAGTACAGTATGAAAAGGATCTGCTGTCAAAGGAATTATACATGTTTGTATCCAATTTCCATCAAAGAAAGGTAATTATCGTAGCTATCGAGTTAACGCCTTCATCAAAATAAACAGTTTACCTGTAATTTTTCACTACAATATTCCCAATAAGTATGAGTGGGGGTATATTCCGCGTATGCAAAATATGAGTGGGGGTTTCTTCCGTATATGCAAAAAATGAGTGGGGTTTATTCCGCTGTGCCGTTTTTTAAGGTGGGGGTTTATTCCGGCGGGGGTTTATTCCTTACACCCTTCTCAATCAAGCGTGCCTGTTTATTACAATTGAACTCCTACTCAACCCACGCCTCAGGCATTGTTTGACATGGGGATTACAATTAACCAAAGACCTAATAAACACAGATAAGCAACTCTGCAAAATACCGTTCTTTCTCACGTTGACATCTCGTTCGCGAGATTTTGTCTTCCTGTAAATACAGACGCTTTATTTTGTTAATCAAAGCGTCTGCCGTCGTTGATCAGCTATGGTAGCCCTTTTATTGACCCTCCCGACCCCAAAAACCAATAAACAGATGGCCACCAGCTGTGGTGCCCTGCTGTGATAATTACCGGGGATTATAACTTATTGTAATATTGCACTGTGTCAAACTGCAATGTTTAGCTAAATTTTATGACGGAGGAAAATTTCAGCAGCAAAATTTACTGTTAAAATATTAGCTTAAATCTATACTTTTGTGGAATGGGTCTCTAAATGGGAATTATCTTTTTTTGCGGCATATCATGTACAATATTCTATGAATTAATAATTCGTAATGGGGGACATTCTATTTTCTTAGAAAAATGTACTCAATACCATCATCATCACCATCTGCATCATCATCATCATCATCATCATCATCAACAATGTTAGAATTATATTATCAAACAACAACTAGCTAAAGGTTTTATCCATTCTAATAAAATCTAGATATAAAAAAATAGATGCATGTGTATTTCTATTTATAAATGAAAAATGATCGTTCGGATAAATTTTCAAATAAAGATAAACGTTCAGGAAGAAAGTTCATCATTTCTGTTTCAATAAGAAATTTTCTGTAAGTAGATCATGGTCATGTGAAACAGTCTCATTCCAGTGAACGGTCGTCAGATTTCTAAAACAACTTGGCACAAGAAAGAACGTATGCCTGACCGTTTTTTAAAGAGATACAGACTTGGCTACCTAACCTCAAAAAGCAACCTTACATGTGATATAAATGGAATTAATGTACGAATTTGTAGAAAGAAAATATTTAGCATATAAACCATTGTTTTCAAAAAATGAAAATGTCATCTTTTCCCTTATCAAAATTCTAGATAATTCGAAAAAGAAGGGTTAACGTGCCCATTGTTTATCAAGTGATATACAGGAAGCTCGCATCATACTATTGTACTTTATTGTCAACTAAGAATTTGAGTTATCCCCGTAGGGGTTAAGATAACAGACATTCCAAAGACTAGGCTAACTTTAGAATTACATTTTGTATTAGATCTTTTTAGAGTGTCTTCTCAGCTAGAGCCATATACTTCTTCGCACAAATCGTGCCTTGCCCGCGAAACGGTTCTAACTAACATTTTTTCACAAAATCACTTTTTGATGGAATTATGTTCTTAAACCTCTGACACATTTACTGACAAAAATTCAAGGTGATATCTTGATAAATAAAAAAGTTATTAATGATTTGTCCTTTAGTTCTATCTCCAAATGGCAATAATATTTCCTGCGAAACGGTTCTAACTCTAGTTATTTACTTAGATTCCTCTATGGTTAGGGATCATATTACTTCCTTTCCAGTGCAATTGTATCAAATTATTGCAGGAAAGGGTAAAGAATATTAAGAACCTGGTTTAAGTGTAACTAAGATGTATTTTTTATACTGTGAGAATTGTGACAAAAACATTTTAGCAAAAGTATCAGTAAAATATTTACAGAAATACTTTCAAAACGGAATTCAATATTGGATTTCATCAGCTGAGTAAAGATTATAGTGTTATTCCTGTTGTACATTTAGTATTGCATGAGAACAAGATAAACAAGTTTGTTACCTGAATACAATAAAGATTTGCAAAGCAAAAAAACGCTCTCAGAAATCGAAAGAACTGGATAAAACATTAGCCAAAACCCATGAAGACATTATATTAGCTTGTTTTAACTTGAAGAGGTATTACTTACACCTAAGTCATTTTGGTCTTCTTTGTATTATAAAAGATGACTAACCACATACAACTTTACCATTTTCAACCTGGGTAATTCAATGATGAGAGATATAGAATATATTCTGGATTAAAAAGTTTTTGCATACACTCTAATGATCCAAATAATAAGTATTGCTTTAAATATGACCATTGCGGTGACGCTACGGCAAATTGAATCTCCTCATTTGTGTAAGACAATCTTGGGATTCAATTCCAAGTCCAAACAGTATAAAACTTGTTCAGCTTTGAAAAGATCTTATTCTGATTAATGCTGACACATACAATGACCTGATGTTTCTTTGTGTGTCAGGAATTGTACCAAAGGCCCATCATATTTTCTATATCATATATATATTTTTTATCAGGGGTGTGGAATTACTTTGCCCGACTTGTCCGACCCGGGACTTTTTTGCCACTGGACAAGAAGGGTTTCCAGCTCCACTTGTCCCAGGACAAGTGGATTTTGCTGAAACATAAAGCCCATTTTCAATTCTTATTTCAAAGTTGATCTTTCATGTCTGTGAAATAAAATATAACCCATGTTCCTACCACTAAATGTCCCTTGATTCACAAACTACTTACCAAGAGTGATGTCTCTCAGTGGAAGCAGTTAAATTGCTATTGGAAAGAACAAGTAATCATTCTGCGTAGTAGGAGAGCCGAAACAAGTTTTTTGATAAGTTAAAAGTATCGATGCAACCTCCTGACACTCTAGTAAACATTGTATTTCATCTCAAAATGAACAAATTTGTTATTCGATCAGGTAGTTCAATGAATCAGGAAAGCGCAAAACAAAGTTACAGCGGGATCTGGCTGCATAAAGGTGACCAATCTGAACTCTTCTGTTGTATTTATCCAAAGTACCCTAAGCTCCGATACGACATTACGGCATTATTCGTAGCAAAGGCAAATTGATGCGTTACAAAGGAAAGACACTCTCACTTCTTAGAATCGTCTGTATGGGATCCTCTAAACATGCACTAGTCCAGGTACTGATAATAACAGGTTAAATAAAACAATAATTAAACATTATACGGTATTCACACTCTTTCCACTGGACAAGCGAACCTTAGATTCGGACAAGTAGAAAATTGGGTCTAACTTGTCCGTGGACAAGTTGAAAAATTCTATAATTCCACACCCCTGTTTATTACCACATGAAAACTAGATGTAAACATAACTGCATAAAATTATGTTACTTGATATAATTACCTTTTGAAAGTTGTTTCATGTAATAATACTAATTAAAACTATTAAGATTTTAATAATAAAGTGTGACTGACTGAAGTGTCCTTTTGTCTGATATTAACCAACATGTTCTTTAATAAACATGACATAGCTTTCATCAATATCTTTATCCCTCACAGAATAGTAGTTTTCCCTTTTATCAACTTTGGACTCCTTCAAAATAACTAATGGTCATAATGGGATATTTACATGAATACTAAAGATCAAACTGCACAGAAAGCACAGTCTGATTTTTGGTTCAAATTATCTGCTGCTCATTCAAAAACAACATAAAGTGCTGACATAATTAGAATTGCTATGATGTAATAGTATCCTATATGGAGGACCCCGTGTCTTATTTCTGTGCAATAGGGAAGTCCTGCTGCTAAGTTTGCTTTATCACCTCTATAACTTACTGCAACTTTTAATTTGTGTATATAAATGTTTAAGTTAATCTGTAGATACTAGATAATTTACCTTTGATCATTTTCTGACCCCTTAAAGGGGTTTTCTGTGAGGGAATGGGTTAACAGGTATCCCATTTTTCATTAGTTACCTGAGTATGCACCACATGAATCTTCATGCTACATGTATTTTGTTCTGAATGTTATATAACATAATTATATAAGTATATATACTGTAACCGTGGTCTAGTGGTTAAGGTGTCTGCCAAAGAAAGGGAAGGTTGAAGGTTCATGCCCCACGGGAGGCGTTGGTCCGGACAATGTTTCTCATGGGACTTGTTCCGAAATAGCCGGCTCATTAGCCACAAGCTAGTTAGATTTAATAGTTACCTATCCACTTGGCCCCTGCCATAGTGATAGAAGTTGGGAGGTACTTGGTATAATCAGTGAAAAGTGTCTCGATAAGCCAAAACTGGCTGGCCCTTTCAATAGGGGTGACATTATAATAAAAAAACTTTATAATTGAGACATAAAATATGTTCAGAACTATAAGATAAGCCTCTGCATCTGTTGAGTTCTTCCCAATACATTTTAGACTTTTGTTATAAAGATGCATGAAGATTTAATAACAATTTGCTCGAACAAGCCTGTTTGTTGACATGTCTGCTGTCAAATTCAATTAATAGTACTTAAACAAAATGAGAAAACAAAAGGAGAAACTGCTATTAAAAATGTATTAGCAATTTCTTTTACCCAACAAGTTTCTGTTGTACCAGAATTGAACATTGAACATGTTTTTGAATTGTGTCTGAAGATACTTTGAACCCTGTTCAAAAAATGAAAATCTAAAGAGACAAGCATGCTTAAATCTTTATGAAAATATTCATGTTTGATTGATTTTAGTGTAAAACCACACGGCCACAGAGGTCCCCTGGCACTTTTAGTGCAAATTGAAATACACTATAAAACAAATATTGTGAATCATCTGTATTAGTCTTAAATAGGAAGGTTGGCTGCTTAATAGAGTGGTTGTTTAAAACAATATTGGCTGTAGATCATACTGAAAAGCCCAAAGGTGTATTTATGTGCTGAATTTGACTTGCTTTCCTAAATAAAATACACAGTCCTGACAAATGTAACAAGCATAGAAAAACTACCAGTATTTGCCAAACAATTTGATGATTATATGCCTGAAAAGCATGCTTTTGGAGTATTTGAAATAGTTCAGTTTCCCCACCATGCAGATAGGGAATTACAATAATGTTTCTGAGAAGTTACAAGCAATATTTCAAATTGGTTTTATCAGATGGAACTGTTTCGCGGTAAATAAATTTTGTGATTTAGAAAAAAGTTTACTGCGAAACAGTTCTAAGTAACATAATTCAACAAATCCATCTTTTTCAAAATGAATGCTAAAATTTAATATGATTTGCTTTATCAAAGTTTTGTTTAACACATATTTACAAAATTTAAAAGAAAATCGAGCAATATTAAGTAAATGAGAAGGTTTTTTAGCTCCCCTGTAAAATTTAGAAAAAACAGATAGAACCGTTTCGCGGGCAAGGCACGAAATATGCACCCGAGTCTGCTTTTTATCTCTTGATTTGCAGCATGTTGATGTCATACACTTCCAGCACACACAAACATGCTGTCATTAGCGGCAAATTTTACACTTTCTTTGCATGGCAATTATTTCCAGCCGAACCAAACAGAACATATCGTTACATCTTCCACGTATAAAGTTTATATACAATAAGAGAGTACTAAGAATAAATTCAAATTAAAAAAAACAAACAAGACCAGTTAAGAGAATTTAAATGCCTCTCAACATCACAAAAATGTATAAAAGTCCTTGATCTTCAATTGGTCGATAAAACTATGTGTAATGAATCAAAGTTTGTCTAAATCAACCCATATTTTGTTTTTGTTTCCGAGGAGTTAGACAAAAACTATTGCTCTACTACTAAAACATGCAACCATATGATTTCAAAAAACCAAGACCAGATAAGAGAATTAAAATGCCTCTCAACATCACAAAAATGTATAAAAGTCCTTGATCTTCAATTGGTCGATAAAAATATGTGTAATGAATCAAAGTTTGTCTAAATCAACCCATATTTTGTTTTTGTTTCCGAGGAGTTAGACAAAAACTATTGCTCTACTACTAAAACATGCAACCATATGATTTCAAAAAACCAAGACCAGATAAGAGAATTAAAATGCCTCTCAACATCACAAAAATGTATAAAAGTCCTTGATCTTCAATTGGTCGATAAAAATATGTGTAATGAATCAAAGTTTGTCTAAATCAACCCATATTTTGTTTTTGTTTCCGAGGAGTTAGACAAAAACTATTGCTCTACTACTAAAACATGCAACCATATGATTTCAAAAAACCAAGACCAGATAAGAGAATTAAAATGCCTCTCAACATCACAAAAATGTATAAAAGTCCTTGATCTTCAATTGGTCGATAAAAATATGTGTAATGAATCAAAGTTTGTCTAAATCAACCCATATTTTGTTTTTGTTTCTGAGGAGTTATACAAATACTCTACCATCCCATTCAATTCTAGACATATAGCACTTTCGGTTCTATTGATGATACACATTTTAAAACACATGTTTCACCAGTGGTAAAAGAAAATCAATTGTCTCATATGCAATTATTAATAAAAACAACACACTAATAAAGGAATGTTAAAACTATCGAAAAATTAATAAAATAAACGTTAGTTTTCAAACTTTATTCAACCTTCGTTTACATCGTCTAGCTGGCAGACACACTTCAGTGCAGACGAGATTAGGAAGTCTCGCAAAGTCTCCCGAAATCTCATCCTCCACGAGATGATAAGGGAGTTCGG
This sequence comes from Cerastoderma edule, assembly GCA_947846245.1. Classification (NCBI taxonomy): domain Eukaryota; kingdom Metazoa; phylum Mollusca; class Bivalvia; order Cardiida; family Cardiidae; genus Cerastoderma; species Cerastoderma edule. Next base: position 11,555,885 of record OX401406.1, on the reverse strand, counting down.
TCTTTACCTATGGGGAGTTGCTTATCTGTGTTTATTAGGTCTTTGAATTAACAGACCAATTATGTGATTCTGGAAGTATTTCTAGGTATGTAGAGTGTCATATCCGTCTATTATCCAGACTAATTTTTTCATCAAATTTCAACTTGTAACTGTTCCAGTACAACCGAAATTGGTCCAAAGCCCACAAAACCAGCGTTTTCCTGATCCCTGGCTACATCCACATTAAGATATTAATGCAATACTGTAAAATAAAAACGATCATGGTCATCACAATATCTAGAGTTTTGGTCTTTATCCTTCATAACTAACTCAGTGGTTTAGGTGGTGGACATAGAACACAAGGGTCTCTGGCTTCGTGGGGGTGGCCTTTGGCAAGTCACTTCAGAGCCCTAGTCCAGATAACTGGTCTCGAAGGCTATTGCTATTTTGACTGACGCCTTCGAGTCCAGAGTCAATCGTGATTTTTACGTTAGATTTTTGCGCACAGATTTTCTGCGCACGTTTGACCACCTATCATTCCATAAATATGCAATGGATTATGAAATCAAACATACCGATTTGGAGATCAACCTTTTATCTGTCGATGTGTGAAGTCTCAAAAGTGTCACTATTGTATAAATATCCAAAACTTTGATTTAAATCACACACATAAAACGTGCTTTCAAACGTTGAGGTAAAAGTCCGAAACATCCGGATGCCAAGTCTCGCTCTGGGTCATGTTACACAGTCCGTTAAACAGGTCAACACTCAATTTACACACGATTACTGTTAGTAACGTTGTACGCGTTTGGCAGGAGTACAATATTTGTGAGCACTTGATACTGTGCTTCGACTAAAATAATTCCCTCATTATTTTCATCATCTGATTATATATGTCCTTGTTACTTTTTTTGAAACGATGGATTTATTTATGGAATTCGACTGTTGTTAACTATCTTGTTTTAAAAATGGAAAGTCCAGACAAAATTGAGGCCGTTATTTTTTTCTAATTGAAACCAAATAGATCTACATGGAAAGCTGAATTGCGCTTCTTGCAGACTTAGTTCAACGCATTGGCTGAAACTTGCGAAATTATATACGGGTAAGTGTGACCTCCTTTGAAAGGTGTTTGGTCATGGCTTGTTGATTCAAGCATACAAAGACAATATTAAGGTCACAAGGGGAAGGATCGGGGAAATGTTTCACCACAGTTCTAGGAATAAGAAACAAACAAGAGGGCCATAATGGCCCTTTATCACTCACCTGAGTTCTGTTTGAAAAAGAGGTATATTTAAGACAGAGTGGTTGGTATGTTTCAAACTCTTCTAAGTGCTAATTGCATTGAATACTCTAAGCCAATGCTCTTGCTTGTTAACATTTTTTTATGTGTATTGTATTTGTCTTCTTGAGTTAATGTTCACCAAGACAAAGAGAATTAAGATGAAGGAAATTTAGGTTTGTGAAAGCAGGGACAGTAACAATTGGTTGGGCAAATTAAAATAATAACAATTGGAAAATGTATCTCAAAGTCGTTTATTGGTTTTCAACAGTAAATAAATTTGGAAAATTTTAAGACAGTCAAGCTTATGGTAAATAATCCAATCATTCTGGCCAACTTTCATCAAAATTGGACCATAAATGTGGCCTCTAGAGTGTTCACAAGCTTTTTAAATTATTTGACCTAGTGACCTAGTTTTTGACCCCACATGACCCACTTTCAAACATGGCCAAGATTTCATTTTGGCAATCCTTCTGACCAACTTTCATCAAAATTGGACCATAAATATAGCTGCTAGAGTGTTCACAAGGTTTTTCAAATATTTGACCTAGTGACCTAGTTTTTGACCTCACATGACCCGGTTTCAAACTTGGCCAAGATTTCAATTGAGACAATCATTCTGACCAACTTTCATCAAATTTGGACCATAAATGTGGCCTCTAGAGTGTTCACAAGCTTTTTAAATTATTTGACCTAGTGACCTAGTTTTTTACCCCACATGACCGAGTCTTGAACTTGGCCAAGATTTCATTGAGACAATCATTCTGACCAACTTTGATAAAAATTGGACCATAATTGTGGTCTCTAGAGTGTTCACAAGCTTTTTAAATTATATGACCTAGTGACCTAGTTATTGACCCCACATGACCCAGTTTCAAACTTGGCCAACATTTTTATAGAGACAATCATTCTGACCAACTTTCATCAAAATTGGACCATAAATGTGGCCTCTAGAGTGTTCACAAGCTTTTTAAATTATTTGACCTAGTGACCTAGTTTTTGACCCCACGTGAACCAGTTTCAAACTTGGCCAAGATTTCATTAAGACCATCATTCTGATGAACTTTCATCAAAATTGGAACATAAATGTGGCCTCTAGAGTGTTCACAAACTTTTTAAATTATTTGACCTAGTGACCTAGTTTTTGACCCCACATGACCCAGTTTCGAACTTGGCCAAGATTTTATTGAGACAATCATTCTGACCAACTTTCATTAAAATTGGACCATAAATGTGGCCTCTAGAGTGTTCACAAACTTCTTAAATTATTTGACCTAGTGACCTAGTTTTTGACCCCAAATGACCCAGTTTCGAACTTGGCCAAGATTTTATTGAGACAATCATTCTGACCAACTTTCATCAAAATTGGACCAAAAATGTGGCCTCTAGAGTGTTCACAAACTTTTTAAATTATTTGACCTAGTGACCTAGTTTTTGACCCCACATGACCCAGTTTCAAACTTGGCCAAGATTTTATTGAGACAATCATTCTGACCAATTTTGATAAAAATTGGATCATAAATGTAGCCTCTAGAGTGTTCACAAGCAATTGTTGACACACGCACGTACGCATGGACGCACGGACGCACGGACATCTCGGTATCACAAAAGCTCACCTTGAGCACTACGTGCTCAGGTGAGCTAACAAAAAATGGATAATAAAGGAATTCTGCTCGCCTGCCTCCTCCATTCGTGTTTTGTAGGTAATTGGGGTCAACGTACCCGATATTGAAGTGATCGTTCATTGGGGGCTTCCAAAAGTGTTCTTTCGTACTGGCAAGAAGTTAGGCGTAGTGGACGTGGAAGATCCCTTATGAGATCAATCACATATGACTATATGAGAGATCTTGTGGAGAGAAAGTTTTAAGTCAATTGCTAACGCATCGAATGGACAAGGGTGAAATACAGAGTTCAAATTATTGTTTTGAAAAGAATTGTCCCGTTTGTGAATGCACTGCATGTACTCGTTGCAGTATTTGTAGGAAGTTATGTGAATGCACAGGGAAACGGTCTGTAAAAGAGCAGTTTTTCCAAAAGAATACCTCCACTGAACACCTGTTAGAAGTCCAAATTTCAGCGATCAACAGGCGAAACAAATTGTTGTAACAACAGATTAAAGTTTTTAATTAAAAAGGAGTAGAAATCAATGTGACTAATTGGAAATTCGCTTCTTATGAGCAATATTTCATTTCGGTACAGAAGCCTGATTCAAGTACATATGTAAAGGTCCTACATTTGGTAAATAGGTTGACATTATAGGTTCGTAATTTGAATGAATTGTAGAATTGATATCATTTGAAACACAGCGCACCACTTGCTCCTAATATACCAATATTGCATGCGTTTAACGTCGTCTGCAAAAAAAAAAAGATCCTCCTTGTTCATGGTGTCTGATGAGGAATTGATGATAATGGATAGGCTTGGACAGAGTTAATTGTTTTGACTTTGTGAATTTATCCTTTATAATTTGATTGAACTTTATTGAACACTTTATGTCCGAACTTGAAACATTGTGAGAAAAGCACTTTGTTTCATTTTGCTTTAATAACTTGACTTTGTAACTTTAAGGGATTAAAATCTTTATCATTTCCTTTTAAGATTTTGTTATTTTTCTTGTTAGGCTCTAGCTACCTTAATTGTCATCTAATTTAAAAGCTAGTGGTGTGATCCTGACTAACTAATTGTTTAACCCGAGTTAGACAATTTTGATCCAGAGCCCGAACCCGGTAAAACTCGCTACCCGAGGCGAGGTTTACGACACATGTATATAACGTCGTCTGCAAAACAAACGCACAGATTCCTCTTGTTGTCTGGTAAAGGATTGATGATAATAAGCTTGAACTATTTATCCCCACCCCTTCTTCAAGCACTATAAACACTGTGTAACGACATATTGTTATGAAGGTGTTAAGTAAAATATTCATTATGTCAAAATGTGTTGTTTTATTCCTTTGACATTAAATCTACTGTGTAAATACGTGATAGATAGGCTCTGGTTATGCGGGTTTCACATGCAGGTCGCTGATAGCATGTACCCGATGAACACCCAACGTAATACTTCATGAGTAACTTTTTAAACACTAGTTACAGTAGGTATATGTTGGTGTTCATAGGACTGAACATCACCGATCCAACACAGGTGAAGGAAATAGTTTGTTATAGTTTCAAGGAAATCAACTACAAGTTTTACCGGTCCGACGTCAGGCGTTTTACGCTAGGCGTAAATATCGCTCCAATCACAATTTTATAAATTGAACTTTTAACCCTTTCCCAAACAATAACGACATTTGACCAGTTTGTTGCAGATACTGTGCAAAACATTGTGGGAAAAGGAGCAATTGATTGTGACGAGCAGTTTGTCCTTTTCCCACAATGTTTTCTGCCCTATCAGAAGATTATTTTCCAATTTCATCACATTTTGAAGTGTCGTCTGCAAACTCTTTCAATTTGAAACAGTCGAAAATTTGTTGTTTGGGAAAGGGTTGAATGATCCTTATTCCTGTTAGATTCGATTCAAAACAAAACATGAAATGATTTCCGTTCATTTTGAAAAAAAAAGTATATATATTTTTTATTTTTGGTAACACTACAATCACGTAATAGGCCTACTTAAACAAAATAAGCGAATTAATAGATAACAAAAACAAGGATGTTTTTTTAGAAAAACCATAACGGACTATGCTTCAAATGCTGGTTTGCAAAAGACATCTTATCCAAGCATATCTTCTCCGTATCTGTATGTGAAGAGAGCTCAACTTAGTACAACTCGACTTTAGGAGGAAGATGCGTACTTCATCCCAAACTGTATACATAATGCGATGACCTTTGACCCGCAAGATATCCGTGGGAATCTCGCGGCCGGTGGTAAACAACATGGACGGCGATTGTTTATTTTTGGACATCGTCGATGTTTCTTGAAAGATAACTCGCATATAAGAGGTGTACTGAATACTTGTGTAGGCTGAAACGATTCATAAATGATTTATGTATGTATTTCAAGTTTCCGTTTATTTTTTAGACCATTTGAACACAAAAAAATCGCAAGTTAAAAGCACTGAGTCGGTCGTTCGAAATTTTGTAACATAAAAATCACGTTGGACTTGAGACGTAGCGAAGCAAGATAAATGTCCAAATGACGAAAAAAGCTTCGTTCACGGATCATTATTGAGACTATTCAGAGCCCTAGCCTAGTACTGGCATCCAGGAAAGCCGTTGGATAGCCGTTCCAGAACTAAAAAAATGTAGGTATAGCACTGACGAAGAGGACCCCTGTGCCACTTAATGACTCTAAAGTAAACTAACATTATTGCTTGATATTATTAAAACTCTAGCAGGGTACCTACCTTCAATAAATCCAGCGGATGAGTACAGCAGGCTGCCATGGCGCTTGCTATTCCTCCGAAATACCATCGTGATATCCTTTTCGTCTTATCCACTGTTTTCAGGCTTCCATCAGCCATGTTTCCTCAAGTCTGTGTGGACGTGACAGCGACAAATAGTCAACATTAGCTTTTCAAGATAAACAAGGCCACAGCGGTCTAGGCCACTGCGTAAGGTCAGGGTTAAATCGGTCATTGAAGTGATCTCCCTTGGCAAAACATCGGTAACTACTCAATCAAAGTACTGAAAGTAAGGGTATTATAATTTCATCCATTTATTAATTTTTTTCAAGAAGTCTATTCTCAGAAAAGAAAATTTGAAAGCAAAATTAAAATGTGGTTAAAACAAAACAGTTTTTATCTTGTTGTTTGATATAATGTAGCTTTTGAATTTATTCTTGAAGCGTAATTTTAAGATACCGCGTCATCGTCGCGCGTCATGTCCAGAGACATAGATAACTGTTATCTATGTCTCTGTTATGTCCGAAGGCATTTTTCCCTCTTCTCTCCTTTTTCAACATAAGTTTTTCAACTTGGTCATACATTTTCCAATATTCTCATTACGTTTGTTAGTCTTTATGTATTCAACAGATATTTCTTAAAATATATGTTGTTCGTTGTGTCCAAAGAATTAAGCCGGTTACAAAACCCGACCCATCGACTGTTTACAGCAAAAACTACTAGAAATGGCAGTCTAAATCCTTGTCTCAAGAACGAAAAGCGTTTAAATGTTTCACTGCTGGATCGTGCGCCAGACGTACCCTGAAATCATACCGGGTGTTAAACATCAGTCACCCCCAAGCAAATTAAATCTGAATACTTGCTTTGTTATTAGTTAAGAAACTAGGTCAATTACAGTCTTCTTTTTAATGCAAGTTCACACGAATTTCATAATATTGCAGCTTATAGACCATTTCTTCAAATGGTAAACTCAAAGGGTGACGGTCTTTTGGTCTAACTGTTGTTTCGTCTAACTTATATTTTTGCACAGAGGGGTTGTCGTTTTGTCTACATATGTAATATAGTGTGATTTTATCATTGTCATATGATAATTATAAGTTTGTAATCATTATAAAGAAAGAAAGCATTTATGTTGTTTATTTCTATCATATTTAACATTTAAGAAAATTAGAGTGCTGAAAAGTAACTTGCAACGTAAAAACTATACCAAGATTTCTAAGTACAAGAAAACACCCGATTTGCTTAAATTCAAAACTAGAGATATGAAACTTAGCCTGGGACATGAGATTATGACTTTGAACACATGTTTGAAGTATTAACCCATTCCATACAGTAGTTAGTGAGACAGCGACGCAGACGCCGAATAGTCGAGCTAAAAATGAACTAAAAGAGAGATGCATATCGCCTATATACATGATCAGCTCTCGGTATTTAAGACTTTCACTTGTTTTGCGATCGTCGGTTCATCTTGGCATTTCACAGTCCGCTTGCTCTAAACGTAGATATTTCATTCTGTTACATCTTTGTTCATCCCAGTCTTGGTTTCAACAGTTTTGTTTAGAGAAAATGGAACCCAAAGTGTCCGTTATGTAACGGAATAAAAGGCACCAAAAGCAGAACGACAATGAAATGTCGGTATTTTAACAGGCCGTCTCCAATGTGGCACTCAAGTAGTTCTATCGTCGTATCCGATCGGAGCGAGCAAGAATTTTTTCTAGGCTTCTTTGTAGTTGAAAAAATAATTGAAAAAAGGCAAAAGGAAAAAGAAAAAAAGCCACACACACACACAACACCCCACCCACACACACACACACACGCAACCTCTCTCCCCCGTAATTTTCAAGCATAAAACAATCTCATACATCTCCCAAACATACATGCACATTTATCTTCCAGATGGACCCGAAAGTTTCCCATGGCAACACCTTGCATTCATGATTTCCAACACTCTCAAACCACCGCTTGTATATTTTAGTTCCTGCTAAGAGGCTGATTACATCTGCAAAGTATTCCTGATATTTGCTTTCTGATTAGGATTGTAGAACTTAGTGGGACAGTGTATCCACAGAAACCAATAGCTGACCTCTCATACTTAGCAATCTCAAAATAAATGTTCTTTAAGTTAAACCTCAGCTGAATTCCCTGACAAACGGATTGACATATAATGGCAATAACTGGGCAAACAGCATTAAACAAATACTACTCGATTCAGATATGATAATGATATGAAAAAAACACAAGCGAACAAAGACACGAACGTTATTGTTGACATTGCAATAAGGAAAGTGAATACTTCTTCCTTGTCATCTGCCCCAAGTATAAAGAAGGCAATATATCCAAAACGTTACAATTACACATGGCAATCTAATCAGAAATTTATCAATCTTATGTCCAAAACATCAATGAATATAAGAAATAATCTGGGTAAATTTACATATTAAGCCAACGTGTCAAAAAGTAAATTGTGAATCTTTTAGTTTTACATGATTTTAATTGCTCTTCTGTAGAAAATGAATGTATTTGTGTTGAAAATTGTACTGTTTCGCAAAAAGCAATGTATATTTGTTTAATGCAATAAAGATATTGTACCTGTCGTCAGCCATTCTGACATTATATGAGTCGCTATTATCAAGTAAACGTAATATTGAATCCCTCACAGTTGGGTTTTCAAAAGGGAGAAAGCTGCACAATGACATCGTTTCTGTTAAAGGAATGTATTTATTATGCGAATGAATCAAGCAGCAAATTGTTCACCTGATGTTTGGATATCAAAAATGCCTTTGATAAAGTATGACACAATGGTCTGTCAATAGACTCTTTTATAAACTTTAAAACTGGGGATAAGTGTAAATCCTCTCAAAGCCATAATGAGTATCTATGTCGTTTCTAAATGTAGCGGACATGAATCAGAGTAATGTTCTATTACAGTCGAAACTAGACAATGAGGACTGAGTTTACCTTTTTCTATTTATGTTTTATTAATGGATTGCTCTGTGAACTTGAAAATAGTAGTTATGGTCTTCGATTATGCGATATCCATTTACCATGTGTTACATCTGCTGACGACATGGCACTCCTTTCTCTTTTACAAATAGAAAATTATACAAATCTGTCGTGAAGGGCCTATTTGGTTGTGAAATGTTTTACTCGCTGTCTCAAAAAGACCTACTTCAATTAGAAAGGTCTCATCGATTCTGTCTCAAACGCATGCAATGGCATTAATAAACTTACCAGAACAGATATTGTACTTGGAATGTTAAGGATGCGGAGCAAAGAATGTATTATTGACAAACGAAAGCTAAATCTATTAGGACAACTTTGTCAACTAAATACAGATAGTAAGACAAAACAAGTTTTCGTATACCGTCTATGAAGTTATTTTGTAAACGGAGGTAGACAGCTTGGATATTTTCCTGATATATGTACTATTCTGGCCAGCTATGAGTTAGAAGAACACTTACATTCTTATTATAGAAGTGGTACTTTTTACAATACATATGCTGGAAGAATACTAAAAAGCATCGTTTAGATTTGGTATTTAAACAGTCCTGGTCCAATCATATTCGAATGAATAACGGTCTAGACATGCAAACATTTGCTTTAATTCATCAAGCCTTTTGTGAAAGCATATTTTGGTATATCAGTAAAAGCTATTACAAATATACGTAAAATGTATGTCGAAACATGATTCAAATGATATCTTCATAGATCTTGTGAAGATGTTCTTTGTAAAGATTGTGGAGTATTCTATAGGAATGAAATGCTGCATTGCCTAATTCACGGCTCTTCTGTTATTGAAGTAAGACGTTATTTATATAAGATGATTAATGATAAGCATGGTGAACATTTTAAAGATGATTCTGTGTGTCGTTGATTCTTATGAACACGTTACATAACATTGACTCCTGAGATGATTCTTTATAACATCGATTCTTAAGATGGTGTTGAGTAACATTGGTTTTTAAGATGAAATTGTGGAACGTTGATTATAAGATGATTCAGTGTAACATTGATTATAATTATGATGCAAAACGTTGTTTCATAAGACGATGCTGTGAATGTTGTTTCATAAGATGATGCTCTGTAGCATTGATTCTTAAGATGATACTTTGCAACCTTGTGTCATGAGATGATGATGCATAAGATTCATTCATAGGATAATGCTGTACAACGTTGGGACATTAGATAATGATGCATAACGTTATTTCATAAGACGATGCTGCGAACCGTTGATTCATTAGAAGCTGCTGCGTAACGTTGATTTTTAAGATGATGTAGAGTAGACATGTTTCATAAGATTCTGCTGTTTAATGCTATTTCATAAGATTGTGCCCAATTTTTATTCAAAAGATGCCGTTGTCTAACATTAATTCTAAAGATGATGATATATATCGGTGATTCATAAGAGGATGATGTATACTGGTGTTTCATAATATGACAGTGCAACTGATGTTTCATAATATGATGGTGTATACTGGTGTTTCATACGATGTTGATGTATACTCGTGTTTCATAAAATAATACTGTATACTGGTGTTTCATAAAATAATACTGTATACTGGTGTTCCATATTATGATAGTGTAAAGTGGTGTTTCATAAAATGATACTGTATAGTGGTGTTTCATACGATGTTGGTGTAAACTGGTGTTTCATAAAATGACGATGTATACTGGTGTTTCATAAGATGAAAGTGTAAACTGGTGTTTCATAAAATATTGCTATATACTGGTATTTCATAAGGTGATAGTGTATACTGGTGTTTCATAAAATGATGGTGTATACTGGTGTTTCATAAAATGATGGTGTATACTGATGTTTCATAAGATGTTGATACATACTGGTGTTTCATAAGATGTTGATGTATACTGATGTTTCAAACGATGATGATGTGTACTGGTGTTTCATAATATGATGATGTGTACTGTACTGGTGTTTCATCAGATGATGATGTGTACTGTACTGGTGTTTCATAATATGATGATGTGTACTGGTGTTTCATAAGTTATGATGTTAACTGGTTTTTCAAAAGATGATGATGTGAACTGTACTGGTGTTTCATCAGATGATGATGTGTACTGGTATTTCATAAGATGATGATGTATACTGGTGTTTCATCAATTGATGATGTGTACTGGTGTTTCATAAGATGATGATGTGTACTGGTGGTTCATAAGATGATACTGTATACTGGTGTTTCATAAGATGATGATGTGTACTGGTGTTTCATAAGATGATGATATATACTTGTTTTTCATCAGATGATGCTATGTACTGATGTTTCATAAGATGATAATGTGTACTGGTGTTTCATAAGATGATGATGTGTACTTGTGTTTCATCAGATGATGCTATATACTGATGTTTCATCAGATGATTATGTATACTGGTATTTCATAAGATGATGATGTGTACTTGTGTTTCATCAGATGATGCTATGTACTGATGTTTCATCAGATGATTATGTGTACTGGTGTTTCATAAGGTGATGATGTGTACTTGTGTTTCATAAGGTGATTATGTATACGTGTGTGTCATAAGATGATGATGCGTACTGGTGTTTCAAAAGATGATGATATATACTGGTGTTTCATAAAATGATGATGTATACAGGTGTTTCATAAGATGATGATGTATATTGGTGGTTCATAAGTTGTTGATGTGTACTTGTGTTTCATATGATGATGATATATAACGTTGTTTCATAAGATGATGAAATATACTGGTGTTTTATCAGATGATGATATATCGGTATTTCATATGATGATGATATATACTGGTGTTTTATCAGATGATGATATATATAGGTGTTTCATAAGATGATGATGTATATCGGTATTTCATATGATGATGATATATATGGGTGTTTCATATGATGATGATATATATCGGTATTTCATATGATGATGATATATATCGGTATTTCATAAGATGATGATATATATCGATGTTTCATAAGATGATGATATATATCGGTGTTTCATAAGATGATGATGTATATCGGTATTTCATATGATGATGATGTATATCGGTGTTTCATAAGATGATGAAATGTACTGGTGTTTTATCAGATGATAATGTATATCGTTATTTCATAAGATGATGAAAATTGCTGGTGTTTTATCAGATGATGACGTTTATTGGTGTTTCATAAGATGATGAAATATACTGGTGTTTTATCAGCTGATGATGTTTATCGGTATTTCATATGATGATGATATATCGGTGTTTTATAAGATGATGAAATACACTGGTGTTTTATCAGCTGATGATGTTTATCGGTATTTCATATGATGATGATATATCGGTGTTTCATAAGATGATGAAATATACTGGTGTTTTATCAGATGATTATATTTATCGGTATTTCATATGATGATATATATATCGGTATTTCATAAGATGATGATGTATATCGGTGTTTCATATGATGTATATCGGTGTTTCATAAGATGATGATGTATATCGGTATTTCATAAGATGATGATGATATATCGGTGTTTCATAAGATGATGATATATATCGGTATTTCATAAGATGATGATACATCGGTGTTTCATAAGATGATGAAATATACTGGTGTTTTATCAGATGATGATATATATCGGTATTTCATAAGATGATAATATATCGGTGTTTCATATGATGATGATATATATAGGTGTTTCATAAGATGATGAAATATACTGGTGTTTTATCAGCTGATGATGTTTATCGGTATTTCATATAATGATGATATATCGGTGTTTCATAAGATGATGAAATATACTGGTGTTTTATCAGCTGATGTTGTTTATCGGAATTTCATATGATGATGATATATCGGTGTTTCATAAGATGATGAAATATACTGGTGTTTTATCAGAGGATGATATATATCGGTATTTCATAAGATGATTATATATATCGGTATTTCATAAGATGATGATGTATATCGGTGTTTCATAAGATGATGATGTATATCGGTATTTCATATGATGATATATATATATCTGTATTTCATAAGATGATGATGTATATCGGTGTTTCATAAGATGATGATGTATATCGGTATTTCATATGATGATGATGATATATCGGTGTTTCATAAGATGATGATATATATCGGTATTTCATAAGATGATGATACATCGGTGTTTTATAAGATGATGAAATATACTGGTGTTTTATCAGATGATGAAATATACTGGTGTTTTATCAGATGATGATATATATCGGTATTTCATAAGATGATGATATATATCGGTATTTCATATGATGGTGATATATATCGGTGTTTCATAAGATGATGATATATATCGGTATTTCATAAGATGATGATATATATCGGTATTTCATATGATGATGCTATATATCGGTATTTCATATGATGATGATGTATATCGGTGTTTCATAAGATGATGATGTATATCGGTATTTCATAAGATGATGATGTATATCGGTATTTCATATGATGATGATGTATATCGGTGTTTCATAAGATGATGATGTATATCGGTGTTTCATAAGATGATGATGTATATCGGTATTTCATATGATGATACATATATATCGGTATTTCATAAGATGATGATGTATATCGGTATTTCATATGATGATGATGTATATCGGTGTTTCATATGATGATGATGTATATCTGTATTTCATATGATGATGATATATATCGGTATTTTATAAGATGATGATATATATCGGTGTTTCATAAGATGATGATGTATATCGGTATTTCATATGATGATGATATATATCGGTATTTCATATGATGATGATATATATCGGTAGTTCATAAGATGATGATGTATATCTGTATTTCATATGATGATGATATATATCGGTATTTCATAAGATGATGATATAAATCGGTATTTCATATGATGATGATGTATATCGGTGTTTCATAAGATGATGATGTATATCGGTATTTCATATGATGATGATATATATCGGTATTTCATATGATGATGATTTATATCGGTATTTCATAAGATGATGATATATATCGGTATTTCATATGATGATGATATATATATCGGTATTTCATAAGATGATGATATATATCGGTATTTCATAAGATGGTGAAATATACTGGTATTTCATAAGATGACGATGTATATCGGTATTTCATAAGATGATGATGTTTACCGTGCAGAAAAGACATTGTGTACATTTATATTGTAGATATTGCAATCGTTTAATCAGATTTCTCGTTAGCAACGATCTTAATTCAGAATAAGATATGTTTTAGTCACAATCTTCGCAAGATCCTTTTGAAACTACTACACTGAGTCGTGTTGTGTGCTACGTGTCATAACCATAAACGACAAAACGATATGTGACTAGTCTAATACAAATCCTCTAGTTCGTGAGTACACGAAGGAGCAACCTATAGCTTCATCGCGTTCAACTATGCACTCTAGACTTTTGTTACGGGGATCGCTTTCGTATTATTCCTTTAGTTAGTATTTTACAAGTAAAGAAAACTGGTTATATCATATTTTACGAGAAAGTCGTTTGATAAGTATGTATGGACTGTACTCATTTCCGCCTCTCGTCTGTCTGTTTTTCCCCTTGAAAAAACTATCGCATTCGCTTTGATACAATTTTATATTCTTCTTTTACCTAGAATAGGACTATCATATTTTGTGTCAAAGCGAGTTCGTCTCTTTGTTTTACCTTCAAATATACTTAGTATTACTTTTATTTCATTAGACTAGTTGGACTACTGCCAGTAAGATTGGTGTTCCGACTTCATTTAATCGACCTTTCTCGAAAACAAACGTCATGCATTGATCGATGTGGGTTGTCGGCTTTTTCCGTGTTCTCACGCTGTTTAATACAATTTGGACTCTGTCACATGAATTCGCATTTGCTTATAATCAGCTGTGTGTATGTATCTTGTGGTCAGAAAAACTCATTCTTCTTTAATTCGAGTAGCGATATCAACGATTCAATTCTTGCTATTTTGTTATCAAATGTAACGGTAGATAAACACACAGTAATGTCAGTCGAAAGAGTACCGATTAGAAAGAGCATTTCTCTTTCGCTAGTCCTGGGAAAACGTATCACCAATATTTGCTGACCAAACATGTCATCATAATTTACTTGATAGTATATAGAGTGATCGTGTTCATATACAATATTCATTTGATAATTCGAATTTTCAAGTATATATAATGTATCATATATGCGAGAGTAATTTCTCTCGTTCCATTTGAACACAACAATGGGACATAACCTATCTGCTATAGCAGTTTTATTGAGCGATGGGTTGTTTCCCTTGTCGCATTGACGACGACCAGTTGCAGTAGTTTAGTATGCGTGATAAGCGCGGTCGTTTACGAGGATATTTCTGATACCAACTTGTAACCAACCAAGTAGAGTCCAAAATCATCGTCATTCGTAGTTCATGATGTGTACTCACGGCAAATTAGTAACGTCAAATCTGGATTATTGATTCATTTGTCGAATCTGTTTATTACCGTTCTTACGGACAATGTCCGCAACGAAGCATAGCTAGAAAAATCCACTTTGGATTTTATGTCCCCTGTGGGGATTCGATCCCGGTTCTCCCGGGTGACAGTCCAAGACATAACCACTGAGCTATAGAGTCGGCTCAGTAACGCAGAGGTAACATCCTGTCCTGATTGATTGTTGCTATGCTGTAGAGAGTGAGGCGGCTACGTAACACCGTTTGGTAAAGAAAATACCTAAATTTTCATGGATACATTTTATACCGTTGAAACGGTTTATTTCGTACAATAATATTTCATTTCCATCTTGTGAAAACGCCCAAATGAGTAAGAAAGCCTCTTTTATTACCAGACTAAGAGATTGGTTCAATACTCTCATGTACGCAATGTGCGTCAGAGAGCAACCCAACAACCGTCAATAGGTTCTACACCCGAACGCTGTAAGGCACTAAACTTTGTTTGTAACACATTTCTAATGAAAACGTAGGTTTTCGACAGCCTTAAGAGTAAGAAATTGAATACAAATATGTGTTTGTTGCCAATGTTTTTAAAGGCACAATTTTTAACTAAATTAAGAACAGACCATACTCTCTGAGATACTCGCTTTAGTTAACGTATCGTTAATTTAAAAACAAAAATAGATCTAGATACTATCATTGTTTGCCTTATGATGTCTGTTCCTACATCCAGCGTCACTTTTTGTTACAACACGTTTGTTTGATATGGAAAACAAAGCATTGATGTTGAGCATTTCATTAGAAATGTTTCGTAAAATGAGTGAGAATAACGTATACATAGTAAGTATTTCATGGTCATCCGTCGATTGGTACGTAGGAATTATGGTGGAAATAATGATAAATTATAACATTCATTAAAGGCCATGGAAGAACATCGAAAACTGTTCGGACTGAAACTTAATTGCGTTCAGTATGTTTCACAGATGACAAATACCTATTGGTGAAGTTTATAAGCATACAGTTCTGAAAAGTACCAAAAGCGCCGTTCATTATTTCGTTATTATTCTAATATCTTTATTCAGAAAATACCTTGAGTAGGTTGTGTCACGTTTTTTCTTTAATGTGCTCAGGTTAATTCCTTTCCACAACGATTTGAATTAATTGATACCACCTAAGGGAATTGTAAACAAATATTAACCTTTGAGACGTTGGAAGAGAGATATAACACAGTTGATTAAAGAGAAGACAAAAGAAACCTTTAATTCTTTTTAAATTCTTGTCGCAAAATGTCTCTCTCATTGATTGATGTTTACAGTTTGTGGCCACGTTTAGATACCTCACCTAAAAGGACATGACAAGAGCATGCTGTATACCGAACCTTCACCTCTCCAACACTTTCCTCTCGCCCCCCGGGCCTTCACCTCTCCAACACTTCCTCTCGACCCCCCCCACGGGCCTTCAACTCTCCAACACTTTCCTCTCGCCCCCCGGACCTTCACCTCTCCAACACTTTCCTCTCGACCCCCACGGGCCTTCATCTCTCAAACACTTTCCTCTCGCCCCCGGACCTTCACCTCTCCAACACTTTCCTCTCGACCCCCCCCCACACGGGCCTTCACCTCTCAAACACTTTCCTCTCGACCCCCCTCCCACGAGCCTTCATCTCTCCAACACTTTCCTCTCGTCCCCCCGGGGCTTCGAGTAGACAACTATCTCGCATGCCATTCGGCCCTTAACGGCTTCACAGTGCTAATGACAACACGTCCTTATTACATTCTGGGGTCGACTAGTGCTATCAGTGTTTCTAGTCCCCTTTGTAAGGTAATAACATTTGCGCTCTTAATTAATACTAACTTCTAATACGTTTGTACCATCTTTTACATAGAAAGAATTGATGGAAAAATATGTAGGTAATGGCAGGATAGTCATTGAATATTCAGCAGTATTACAGGACAATTTCAAAAACATAAAAATCACATCCTTTCAAGCCAGCTTAATGTTCTAAAAAATTGTATTTTAACTGAGAGATTGGTGTTGTTTAAGTGGCTCGTTTAAGATACGTACTAAGGACGAGCGGTTATTGCTGTTTTATTTGTTTGCATGCATACTATAGAATCCGAGATCTGTTTGTTGTCCAGGTATGTTGCTTTAATTGTCTGCAAAACACTGTAAAAATCAGTGGTGTATGTTGCTTTAATTGTCTGCAAAGCACTGTTTAAATCATCATTGCTTTAATTGCCTACAAAGCACTGTTTAAATTATTGGATGTATGTTGCTTTAATTGTCTGCAAAACACTGTTTAAATTATTAAGTGTATGTTGCTTTAATTGTCTGCAAAGCACTGTTTAAATCATATTGCTTAAATTGTCTGCAAAGCACTGTTTAAATTATTGGATGTATGTTGATTTAATTGTTTGAAAAACACTGTTTAAATTATTGAGTGTATGTTGCTTTTATTGTCTGCAAACCACTGTTTAAATCATCATTGCTTTAATTGTCTGCAAAGCACTGTTCAAATTATTGGATGTATGTTGCTTTAATTGTCTGCAAAGCACTGTTTAGTTTAAATCATCATTGCTTTAATTGTCTACAAAGCACTGTTTAAGCTATTGGATGTATGTTTCTTTAATTGTCTGAAAAACACTGTTTAAATTATTGAGTGTATGTTGCTTTAATTGTCTGCAAAGCACTGTTTAAATCATCATTGCTTAAATTGTCTGCAAAGCACTGTTTAAATAATTTGATGTATGTTGCTTTAATTGTCTGAAAAACACTGTTTGAATTATTGAGTGTATGTTGCTTTAATTGTCTGCAAAGCGCTGTTTAAATCATATTGCTTAAATTGTCTACAAAGCATTGTTTAAATTATTGGATGTATGTTGCTTTAATTGTCTGCAAAACACTGTTTAAATTATTGAGTGTATGTTGCTTTAATTGTCTGCAAAGCACTGTTTAAATCATCATTGCTTTAATTGTCTGCAAAGCACTGTTTAAATTATTGGGTGTATGTTGCTTTAATTGTCTGAAAAACACTGTTTAAATCCTTGAATGTATGTTGCTTTAATTGTCTGCAAAGCACTGTTTAAATCATCATTGCTTTAATTGTCTGCAAAGCACTGTTTAAATATATTGGATGTATGTTGCTTTAATTGTCTGCAAAGCACTGTTTAAATCATCATTGCTTTAATTGTCTACAAAGCACTGTTTAAGCTATTGGATGTATGTTGCTTTAATTGTCTGCAAAACACTGTTTAAATTATTGAGTGTATGTTGCTTTAATTGTCTGCAAAGCACTGTTTAAATCATCATTGCTTTAATTGTCTGCAAAGCACTGTTTAAATTATTTGATGTATGTTGCTTTAATTGTCTGAAAAACACTGTTTGAATTATTGAGTGTATGTTGCTTTAATTGTCTGCAAAGCACTGTTTAAATCATATTGCTTAAATTGTCTACAAAACACTGTTTAAATTATTGGATGTATGTTGCTTTAATTGTCTGCACAACACTGTTTAAATTATTGAGTGTATGTTGCTTTAATTGTCTGCAAAGCACTGTTTAAATCATCATTGCTTTAATTGTCTGCAAAGCACTGTTTAAATTATTGGATGTATGTTGATTTTATTGTCTGAAAAACACTGTTTAAATTATTGAGTGTATGTTGCTTTTATTGTCTGCAAACCACTGTTTAAATCATCATTGCTTTAATTGTCTGCAAAGCACTGTTCAAATTATTGGATGTATGTTGCTTTAATTGTCTGCAAAGCACTGTTTAAATCATCATTGCTTTAATTGTCTACAAAGCACTGATTAAGCTATTGGATGTATGTTTCTTTAATTGTCTGAAAAACACTGTTTAAATTATTGAGTGTATGTTGCTTTAATTGTCTGCAAAGCACTGTTTAAATCATCATTGCTTTAATTGTCTGCAAAGCACTGTTTAAGTTATTGGATGTATGTTGCTTTAATTGTCTGCAAAACACTGTTTAAGTTATTGGATGTATGTTGCGTTAATTGTCTGCAAAACACTGTTTAAGTTATTGGATGAATGTTGTTTTAATTGTCTCCAAAGCACTGTTTAAGTTATTGGATGTATGTTGCGTTAATTGTCTGCAAAACACTGTTAAAGTTATTGGATGAATGTTGCTTTAATTGTCTGCAAAACACTGTTTAAGTTATTGGATGTTTGTTGCGTTAATTTTCTGCAAAACACTGTTTAAGTTATTGGATGTATGTTGTTTTAATTGTCTGCAAAGCACTGTTTAAACTATTGGGTGTATGTTGTTTTAATTGTCTGCAAAACACTGTTTAAGTTATTGGATTTATGTTGCTTTAATTGTCTGCAAAGCACTGTTTAAATTATTGGATGTATGTTGTTTTAATTGTCTGCAAAACACTGTTTAAGTTATTGGATGTATGTTGCCTTAATTGCCTGCAAAACACTGTTTTAATTATACGTGCTTTAATTGTCTGCAAAGCATTGTTTAAATCATCATTGCTTTAATTGTCTGCAAAGCACTGTTTAAATTATTGGATGTATGTTGTTTTAATTGTCTGCAAAACACTGTTTAAGTTATTGGATAAATGTTGTTTTAATTGTCTACAAAGCACTGCAAACGTTATTGGATGTATGTTTTTTTAATTGTCTGCAAAACACTGTTTAAATTATTGGATGTATATTGCGTTGATTGTCTGCAAAACACTGTTTAAATTATTGGGTGTATGTTGCATGCATTATTTGTCGGCAAAACACTGTTTAAATGATTGAATGTATATTTCGTTGATTGTCTGCAAAGCACTGTTTAAATCATCATTGCTTTAATTGTCTCCAAAACACTTTTTTAAATTATTGGATGTATATTGGGTTAATTGTCTGCAAAGCACTGTTTAAATTATTAGTGCTTTAATTGTCTGCAAAACACTGTTTAAATCATCATTGCTTTAATTGTCTCTAAAGCACTGTTTAAATCATCACTGCTTTAATTGTCTACAAAGAACTGTTTAAATTATTGGATGTATGTTGCTTTAATTGTCTGCAAAATACTGTTTAAGTTATTGTTTATATATGTTTTATTTGTTTTGCATTCAGTTATAGCTTGAACAGTAGCTAATAAAAGGAAATTGTACTGCGCATTTGTAGACTTCGAAAAATGTTTTGATAAGATAGACAGAACACTTCTCTTTCAAAAATTAATCTCCGAACATGTAAGTTCTAAGTTTGTCACTGCATTTAAAAGTATGTACAATGTAGTAAAAGCATGCTTTAGATACAAGTCTGACGTATCCCCTTTCCTCAATTCAAACATTGGGGTAAAGCAAGGAGACCAGTGTTCAACTATACTATTTTTATTCTTTGTGAATGATATTCTAACAAATTTTAACAGTGATATTGATGACCTTTTCTCAATAGATGATATTAAACTGTTTATCTTACTTTTTGCAGACGACGCAGTCTTATTCGTGCATACTCCACACGCGCTACAATCCCTATTAAATGATCTACACACATACTGCGATACTTGGAGATTAAAAGTTAACACTAAGTAAACTAAAGTTATGATTTTCGAAAAGGGTCGACAAACATGCCATGACTTTATTTTTAACAACGAGAAATTAGACATCGTCCAATCATTTAAATATTTAGGAATACATCTCTATAAAAACGGCAACTGGTTTAGAACCCAGAAGAAAATAGCAGATCATTCCCTGTTCTCTTTACACAATCTCTTCACAATTTTTAATCAAATGGAGCTGACTATACAAAATAAATGCATGTTATTTGATAATTAAGTTGAACCCATCTTAAATTATGGAGCCGAAGTATTCGGTTACCATGATTGTAATAACATAGAACCCATTCATTGTAAATTCACGAGGAAAGTTCTCTGTGTTAGGAAAAGTACCAATCGAGATGGTCTTTATGAAGAACTAGGTCGATACCCTATGAAGATAAAAAGGACCATAAGTATCATGAAATATTGGACAAAAATTATCAAATCAAACGACAATACGCTCATCAATAGATTATACCAGGTACTTAAAGAAGATGCGAACCTTAACAACAATTATAATGGGATGAATTGGGCGTGGCATGTAAAAACATCTCTAGATAACTTAGGATTAAGCAATTTATGGATTAGCCAAAATAATATGACCTTCCACTTTAACTTGATAAAAGAGAGTATACTTGATTCATACATTCAAAACTGGCGAACTAGTAAAACAGAATCAAACAGACTAGAATCATGTTGTTTATTCAAAGAATGTCTTGAGTTAGAAGCACATCTTGAAAAAAAAATTGAAAACAAAAAACATGGAACAGCCCTAACAAGATTTAGAATTTCTTCACATGACCTTTTAATAGAAAATGGTAGACACTTTAACATTCCTCGAACAGAACGTTTATGCAAAAACTGTAACATGAACATGATAGAAAACGAATACTATTTTCTTCTTGTATGTCCTAAGTTTCGCAACCTTAGACATACCTACCTAAAGCCGTACTATTACCAATGGCCAACACTCCAAAAATTCAAAAACTTAATGGTATCAACATCAAAACACATTCTTAATAATTTGTCGCGCTATATCTACACTGCGTCTACACTAAGATGAGACAATTAACCAGTATTAACCAAACGAATCAAACTAAAACATTGAAAAATAAATAAATATTACGGGATTTTAAGTTAAGGGCTCGAACCATTAATGGAACGAAAATTAGATGTTTCGAAGTTTAGCCTGTTCGAACCCCTATCCAAAAACTTTACATCAGGGGAAATGTTTGTTGTTATTGTTGTTTTTTAATTGAATGCGACTTTATTTAGAACATATTTGTTAAGTGTATAAACCTCTTCTCCAAGTCTAGAGAAATGTATTCATTTTCTGGAAAAATATATTCATCTTCCTTTCGTTTGTATATAATACCAAATACTTGACATCATAGGGATTGATTGTCTTTATTGAGTGTGATTTTATTTAATTTACATGTTTGTGTAAAACGTATTTTCCTCCTAATTCAGGAAAATATATTATCATCTTTCTCCTATATATGTTTTTGGCTCCATAATAGAGGATTTTTGAAGGTACTGTGACGTGAAAATATACTCGTGATGAGCAACGTTTCATTTTACAAATATTCTTATTTTTTTAATAAGAACCCGTTATTTTGTCTGTTAATGCCTATTTACATTGAATATATGTTAAAAACTTCCCACAGGAATGGATTAAATCCTCGATTGTATTTATGTATTTTTACACTCAAATTGTTATGTTTCCATATAATAAAAAGTCTGCTGCTATGAAAGACAGTCAATTATCTTGGATCTAGATTGTATTGATTAATAAAAGGAATAGTGCAGGATAGTCACGACTAAGAAAAAATGACTAATAATCAAATTCCTTTCAACAAAATTGATGGAATTATTTCCTTTTAAAAAACATAGCCTCCTACTGTGTCCTGACTACTCTGTTCTCTTTTACAAATGAAAACTATAACTGTATTAACTTTCTATCTTGTTCTTCTCTTGAAAATCCTTACCGATATGTTACTGTCTATGCATGTGTTAAAATGTATGCATTATTTTTGTTATGGCTATAAGTATGCTTTGTGCTATTTTATGCTGAATAAAAAAAAAAAATTGAAATTTGAATATTGGATGTATGTGGCTTTAATTGTCTGCAAAGTACTGTTTAAATCATCATTGCTTCAATTGTCTGCAAAACACTGTTTAAGTTATTGAATGCATGTTGTTTTTATTGTCTACAAAGCACTGTAAAAGTTATTGGATGTATGTTGCTTTAATTGTCTGCAAAACACTGTTTAAATCATTTGGTGGATGTTGCTTTTAATTGTCTGCTAAACACTGTTTGAATTGCTACTTTAATTTTCTGCAAAACACTGTTAACTGTATTCTTTACTCTTTTAAGGGCCTTTATTGCACCTTCCACCTATTCATGGGTGAACTCGTGTTCGATATTTTTGAGAAATATTGCATGTTGAGACCTCTAGGTTTTTCGTTCTGCATCTCGAATATCGTTATTAACATCTTCGAATGCAGTTTCTTGACCATGCTGTTCGGTAATGACCGGACAACGCGGGACATGTGTGGTTTGAAATCTACGAGTTTTCTTTAGGTTTTTTCCTTTTAAGCATTCTTCATCTTTTCTTATTTTGTTTGTTATGGTAGATACATTGGAATGCCAAACGTCTGATCAATACATTCATATGTTATATATAAAGCCAAGTGGTGCATAAAGCATATCACATGAAAACCGTTCAGTCATCCGAAAATTATGAGTAATTGATTAACACCACTGTATCCCTTTCAGGTTAACCTATCGTTTTATGATTTAAATGAAATATTCGAATGTGTACAGGTGTGTGGATTGCAAATCAAATGAGAAAATAAATTCAAACTCTCCAAAATAAACAGGGAGAGAATGGATGAGTGGGATAATATAGTATATATGAAGGATATAAAATTGTACATTCGTAAAGACTTTTAGAGGGTGCTTCGGTTTACGCATAATGAACGATTTTCAAACATACGCGTACATGTTCAGGTAATTGAATGCTTCCCTAGTGCTTTCCTCAAAATCTATCCCTTTAAGTGGATGTTTCAGCTTATGATACTTTTGATAAATAATAGGACGGGATGACAACAGACTGCTAAAGCTGTCGAAATTGAATAATTTCTGCAATATATTGCTTTTAAAGTGCTGTTTTCAAACACAAGTCCACACATTGCAAGCAATAACTTTGACTAAAATTCTTTCATGAGCCTTAAAGGTATAATTTCCACTATTTCACCACCATCAGTACACATAAAGACGAAGTCCAGGTTCTACATGTCCAGTTCTTTATACAACATAATTAAAACCTCACCACCATCAGTACACATAAAAACGAAGTCCAGGTTCTACATATACAGTTCTTTATACAACAATGTTAAAACCTCACAACCATCAATACACATAAAGACGAAGTCCAGGTTCTACATGTCCAGTTCTTTATACAACATTGTTAAAACCTCACCACCATCAGTACACATAAAGACGAAGTCCAGGTTCTACATGTCCAGTTCTTTATACAACATTGTTTAAACCTCACCACCGTTCAGTACACATAAAGATAAAGTCGAGGTTCTACATGTCCAGTTCTTTATACAACATTATTAAAACCTCACCACCATCACCACACATAAAGACGAAGTCCAGGTTCTACATGTCCAGTTCTTTATACAACATTATTAAAACCTCACATCCATCAATACACATAAAGATAAAGTCCAGGTTCTACATGTCCAGTTCTTTATACAACATTATTAAAACCTCACCACCATCACCACACATAAAGATAAAGTCCAGGTTCTACATGTCCAGTTCTTTATACAACATTATTAAAACCTCACATCCATCAATACACATAAAGACGAAGTCCAGGTTCTACATATCCAGTTCTTTATACAACATTGTTAAAACCTCACCACCGTTCAGTACACATAAAGATGAAGTCCAGGTTCTACATGTCCAGTTCTTTATACAACATTATTAAAACCTCACCACCGTTCAGTACACATAAAGATAAAGTCCAGGTTCTACATGTCCAGTTCTTTATACAACATTATTAAAACCTCACTACCGTTCAGTACACATAAAGATAAAGTCGAGGTTCTACATGTCCAGTTCTTTATACAACATTATTTAAACCTCACCACCGTTCAGTACACATAAAGATAAAGTCCAGGTTCTACATGTCCAGTTCTTTATACAACATTATTAAAACCTCACCACCGTTCAGTACACATAAAGATAAAGTCGAGGTTCTACATGTCCAGTTCTTTATACAACATTATTAAAACCTCACCACCGTTCAGTACACATAAAGATAAAGTCGAGGGTCTACATGTCCAGTTCTTTATACAACATTGTTAAAACCTCACCACCGTTCAGTACACATAAAGATAAAGTCCAGGTTCTACATGTCCAGTTCTTTATACAACATTATTAAAACCTCACCACCATCACCACACATAAAGACGAAGTCCAGGTTCTACATGTCCAGTTCTTTATACAACATTATTAAAACCTCACCACCGTTCAGTACACATAAAGATAAAGTCCAGGTTCTACATGTCCAGTTCTTTATACAACATTATTAAAACCTCACAACCATCAATACACATAAAGACGAAGTCCAGGTTCTACATGTCCAGTTCTTTATACAACATTATTAAAACCTCACCACCGTTCAGTGCACATAAAGAAAAAGTCCAGGTTCTACATGTCCAGTTCTTTATACAACATTATTAAAACCTCACCACAATCACTACACATAAAGACGAAGTCCAGGTTCTACATGTCCAGTTCTTTATACAACATTATTAAAACCTCACCACCGTTCAGTACACATAAAGATAAAGTCCAGGTTCTACATGTCCAGTTCTTTATACAACATTATTAAAACCTCACCACCGTTCAGTACACATAAAGACGAAGTCCAGTCCAGGTTCTACATGTCCAGTTCTTTATACAACATTGTTAAAACCTCACCACCGTTCAGTACACATAAAGACGAAGTCCAGGTTCTACATGTCCAGTTCTTTATACAACATTATTAAAACCTCACCACCGTTCAGTACACATAAAGATAAAGTCGAGGTTCTACATGTCCAGTTCTTTATACAACATTGTTAAAACCTCACCACCGTTCAGTACACATAAAGATAAAGTCGAGGGTCTACATGTCCAGTTCTTTATACAACATTGTTAAAACCTCACCACCGTTCAGTACACATAAAGACGAAGTCCAGGTTCTACATGTCCAGTTCTTTATACAACATTATTAAAACCTCACCACCGTTCAGTACACATAAAGATAAAGTCCAGGTTCTACATGTCCAGTTCTTTATACAACATTGTTAAAACCTCACCACCGTTCAGTACACATAAAGATAAAGTCGAGGGTCTACATGTCCAGTTCTTTATACAACATTATTAAAACCTCACCACCATCACCACACATAAAGACGAAGTCCAGGTTCTACATGTCCAGTTCTTTATACAACATTATTAAAACCTCACATCCATCAATACACATAAAGATAAAGTCCAGGTTCTACATGTCCAGTTCTTTATACAACATTATTAAAACCTCACCACCATCACCACACATAAAGATAAAGTCCAGGTTCTACATGTCCAGTTCTTTATACAACATTATTAAAACCTCACATCCATCAATACACATAAAGACGAAGTCCAGGTTCTACATATCCAGTTCTTTATACAACATTGTTAAAACCTCACCACCGTTCAGTACACATAAAGATGAAGTCCAGGTTCTACATGTCCAGTTCTTTATACAACATTATTAAAACCTCACCACCGTTCAGTACACATAAAGATAAAGTCCAGGTTCTACATGTCCAGTTCTTTATACAACATTATTAAAACCTCACTACCGTTCAGTACACATAAAGATAAAGTCGAGGTTCTACATGTCCAGTTCTTTATACAACATTATTTAAACCTCACCACCGTTCAGTACACATAAAGATAAAGTCCAGGTTCTACATGTCCAGTTCTTTATACAACATTATTAAAACCTCACCACCGTTCAGTACACATAAAGATAAAGTCGAGGTTCTACATGTCCAGTTCTTTATACAATATTATTAAAACCTCACCACCGTTCAGTACACATAAAGATAAAGTCGAGGGTCTACATGTCCAGTTCTTTATACAACATTGTTAAAACCTCACCACCGTTCAGTACACATAAAGATAAAGTCCAGGGTCTACATGTCCAGTTCTTTATACAACATTGTTAAAACCTCACCACCGTTCAGTACACATAAAGATAAAGTCCAGGTTCTACATGTCCAGTTCTTTATACAACATTATTAAAACCTCACCACCATCACCACACATAAAGACGAAGTCCAGGTTCTACATGTCCAGTTCTTTATACAACATTATTAAAACCTCACCACCGTTCAGTACACATAAAGATAAAGTCCAGGTTCTACATGTCCAGTTCTTTATACAACATTATTAAAACCTCACAACCATCAATACACATAAAGACGAAGTCCAGGTTCTACATGTCCAGTTCTTTATACAACATTATTAAAACCTCACCACCGTTCAGTGCACATAAAGAAAAAGTCCAGGTTCTACATGTCCAGTTCTTTATACAACATTATTAAAACCTCACCACAATCACTACACATAAAGACGAAGTCCAGGTTCTACATGTCCAGTTCTTTATACAACATTATTAAAACCTCACCACCGTTCAGTACACATAAAGATAAAGTCCAGGTTCTCCATGTCCAGTTCTTTATACAACATTATTAAAACCTCACCACCGTTCAGTACACATAAAGATAAAGTCCAGGTTCTACATGTCCAGTTCTTTATACAACATTGTTAAAACCTCACCACCGTTCAGTACACATAAAGACGAAGTCCAGGTTCTACATGTCCAGTTCTTTATACAACATTATTAAAACCTCACCACCGTTCAGTACACATAAAGATAAAGTCGAGGTTCTACATGTCCAGTTCTTTATACAACATTGTTAAAACCTCACCACCGTTCAGTACACATAAAGATAAAGTCGAGGGTCTACATGTCCAGTTCTTTATACAACATTATTAAAACCTCACCACCGTTCAGTACACATAAAGACGAAGTCCAGGTTCTACATGTCCAGTTCTTTATACAACATTATTAAAACCTCACCCCCGTTCAGTACACATAAAGATAAAGTCCAGGTTCTACATGTCCAGTTCTTTATACAACATTGTTAAAACCTCACCACCGTTCAGTACACATAAAGATAAAGTCGAGGGTCTACATGTCCAGTTCTTTATACAACATTGTTAAAACCTCACCACCGTTCAGTACACATAAAGACAAAGTCCAGGTTCTACATGTCCAGTTCTTTATACAACATTATTAAAACCTCACCACCGTTCAGTACACATAAAGACGAAGTCCAGGTTCTACATGTCCAGTTCTTTATACAACATTGTTAAAACCTCACCACCATTCAGTACACATAAAGACGAAGTCCAGGTTCTACATGTCCAGTTCTTTATACAACATTATTAAAACCTCACCACCGTTCAGTACACATAAAGATAAAGTCGAGGGTCTACATGTCCAGTTCTTTATACAACATTATTAAAACCTCACCACCGTTCAGTACACATAAAGATAAAGTCGAGGGTCTACATGTCCGGTTCTTTATACAACATTATTAAAACCTCACCACCGTTCAGTACACATAAAG
>OX401406.1:11482350-11527060 GCA_947846245.1 Cerastoderma edule | reverse complement strand
TAATCTATATTTGATTGACACACTTCTTTAATTTTGAGCAATAATGGCATTGCAGTGTATGCCCCTGTAATCAAATATTGTGGCTTCTTAAATCCATAATAGTGTGGTTATATAATTATAGGCTCATGAAAGGAGATAAATGCTATATCAAACAATATTGTTTGGTTAACGTTTGGTAAGATTCAAATGGTTATCAAAAAAAAGCCATTACCACAATCTAAATGTGAAAGCCAACGAGAAATTACCCAGATCAGCCAGTTTGATAATTCAGGTTGCCCGATTTTTAACCTCTCACCTGGTCACGTGATTAACATAATTTTGGACTGACCAATCAGACATCGTTATTGGAAATGATATTATGTAAACAAACAGATGGTTGATAAACATGGTTGAATTGGAGACAACTATATTTAATGCACACAATAACCTATGTTAAAGGAGTTTCATGAATAGGGTCTCACAGCATTCATAAATTAATTCTAATGACTATAATGAACATTATAAAAGAACTCCATATGTTTTTCAGTAATCTATTTGTACTAATATCCTTTCATGTGCCTTTTTGATATTACAATTAATGATCGATCAATTCTGATCATCTTCAATAAGTTAACTTCTGTTTGATCATGTGTTCGTTTCTGCTCTAAACTGGTTTAAAATTCCGAATGACTTTACATCTTTGAAAGATGGTAAGTCTTTGTTCGGCTTGAACGAATTCGAAATTAAACCAACACCAAGCTACATTTAATTGTCTAAATATACTTATCGAGAAAACTTGTTTGTTTAATCTAATATTGAAATAAAATAAGAGACGAGTTGGTCATGAAAATGGTGACTTATCTGAAAATACAGGTCGAATTGATTGACCCAAAAGGTGACGAGTTAATCAAGGGACGTGTTGTTCAAGGGACGTGTTGATCTGTCACCATGGGAAATATGTAGGAAATTCTTGACGAAAAATGGATTGTATATAAAACGATAAAAAAAATATCGATGAGGGACTTATAGAGAAATATCAATAAAGATTACCCAATACTTATTTTTCTATTAATAGTGTTGTGCTCTAGTGTAGTGGACGCTGTGATCATTCTGATAAGTGAAAGTACACATCAAAAGATATCTGATGCAAATGACGGTTGTTAAAGAGAAATAACGTTTAAATTAAGGTATAATTTGGATAGTTTAAATTTTATGGATTACCGATCAAAGGCAGATTTTTCCGATTTGAATTTCATTGAGAAAGTTTAAGGCCAATTCGTTGCTACAAAAGGGTGATCATAGAAATCTATAAATTATTTTGTTCATTCAAAATTACCCCTTTTCTAAACAATATTGTGATATCGGCTTTAAAGTCAGCAGCACAAATCGTGCCTTGCCCGCGAAACGGTTCTATCAGTTTTTATCAAATTTTAGAGGAGCTAACAAACTGTCTCTTTTTCTTAATACTGCTTAATTTTCCTTTAAATTTTATTAATATATGTAAAACAAAACTTTGAAAAAGCTTATCACATTAGATTTTAGGATTCATTTTGAAAAAGATGGATTTGTTGAATTGTGTTACTTAAAACTGTTTCGCAGTCAATTTTTGTCCGAATCACGAAATTCATCTACTGCGAAACAGTTCCATCTGATAAAATCATTTTAAAATATTGTTTGTAACTTCTCAGAAACATTATTGTAATCCCCTATCTGCATTGTGGGAAAACTGAACTATTTCAAATTCTCCTTAAGCATGCTTTTCTGGCATATAATCAACGAATTGTTTGTCACATAATTTGTGGGTGCTTGTTACATTATTGTCAGGACTGTGTCTTTCATTTAAGAAAACAATTCAAGTTCAGTATGTAAATACACCCCTGGGCTTTTGAGTGTGATCTACATCTCAAATTTAAGCAGTCAAACTTCCTTAATAAGATCAATACAGTAATTCCTGCTCTTACATTTATAGTAAAATTCAATTTGTATTGAGAGTGCTGGGGGTCTCCTTGACCAAGTGGTTAGAGTATTAGTATTTTACTAAAGGGCTTAAGGAAAATATTTGTAAAAGTCAAAACTGATGAACATGTGTACATGTATTATCTTAAATGAAAGAACAATATTGCAATGTGACACATCATTAGAGAGACGATTCCAATTATGTGTTCTTATGCAATATTACATAGCCTAACATTGAAAAAAATGGAATGTTGTTTTTAACTTACACAGAGTATTAGAATCAAGTATTTAGTTAAATGGTACCCTGGCCTTGTAGTCACAATGCCCCTCTCCACGTGGGTCTGAATCTAAAGTTAAGGGTACTTAAGTCAGACACGCCTTACTATTAAGTATTAACTATTTTAGTTCTTTAGAACAAATAATGTTTATGGCTGGTTTTCATGTTATAATAAAGCATGGCAATATGATGTGGCTTTGGTATGATTCCTTACATGCAAAGAGATATCAGTTCATTGTTTTTGTCAAAACTAATTGGAAGATCTTTTCTAAACTGAACAAGTTTTATACCATTTGGACTTGGAATTAAGTTCAAAGGTCGTCTAACACGAATGTGGAGATCCACTTTTCCGTAGACATCACTGATCCAGATCCAGATTTATACTTCATTTCTATCGACATTAATGTCAACATTTTTCAAGTAATAACAGGTGTTTGAAATCAAAGAAATTGTTTCCAAATATTTGCGTTTTATTGATACAAGGTTAAAATTTGATACACATTACCAAATCATGCCACAATATAAATCCTGTTTCTACTTTGACTTGAATTATTCGCTGAAAAAATATGAACTTTTTATGGCCCTGTTCACTTTTCTGTTGAATGAAATAATAGACAGCGTTGGCCTCTTGTATTTTGGGTCCTGGGTTCAAATCCTCGTTATGCGAGGTGAAAATTGCTGGGACCAACCCACAAATCGGGGCGAGTACTGTTGTAGTAAATAGGAAGCAGTCATCATGAATGAATTTGATAAGCTTCAAGCTTCTGTCACATTCGACATTAAATAGATAAGTTTAAAAAAACTTAGACAGCAGATGTGATTTCTCTCTGCTGGCAATGGTTTCATTTCACAAATTAGAACTTCTGCATTACCCAGATTATAAATTGTTAAGTTATATTCATTTAGCAGTCTCTTATAATACAAAGAAGACTCAACTGACTTGGGTGTAAGTAATATTTCTTCAAAACAAGCTACAACAATGTCTTTATTTTTTTCGACTTATGTTTTATCCAGTTCTTTCAATTCCGAGAGCATTTTTTGTTTTGTAAATGTTTATTGTATCCAGGCAACATATTATTTTACTTGTTCTGGTGCATTACTGATTGTACAACAGTAATCATACTGATCTTTCCTTGGCTGACGAAATTCAGTGTTGAATTCAGTTTTTTTGTAAGCTTTAACTGATATTTTTCAAAACTGTTTTTGTCACAATACTCACAGTTTTTAAGAGTACATCTTAACACTTAAACCAGGTTCTAAATACTTAGAAAGGACAAGAAGTAATATGATCCCTAACCATAAAGGGATTTAAGTACATAACTCAAGTTAGAACCGTTTCGCAGAACATATTATTGCCATTTGCAGATAGAACTCAAGGACAAATCATTAATAACTTATTCAAATTTTCAAGATAGGACCTTAATATTTTTACAGTATATGTATTAGAGGTTTAAGATGATAATTTCATCAAAAAGTGATTTTGTGAAAAAATGTTAGTTAGAACCGTTTAGCAAGCAAGGCACGAAATATACTTGTATAAAAGCAAGTATTGCTTATCAAACGAAATGCTCGATTTTTGAAGTTTTCTGTGACTAGTGGTGTCATACATGGAATGTATGTAAGCATTAGTTCGGAATATTTATTTCGCAGTAAAGTTGTCACATTGGGAGACATAATCTTTTAGACTTCGACTTAGTTACATGTGCATAGTACAAATCTGGCTTAGATAATAAGCGGGTTTTCTCCACCAAAAACAATGTAATGTGACTATAATCTTATTCTTTTTAATAAAACGTAAATTAACGTCGGAGAATTATGAAAAAGAATTCAACTATTACTGAAAACGTTTGGAAAAATATTAAGTATTAAACAGATAACATACTAATATTGTGGTACTAAATAAGTTTATAACGTCTTTGTAAAGCTAAGGATACCTAGTTACCCAAATTATGAATATCCTTCGAGTTTTTAGTATTCAATAATTCTATGAATTTATTTATGTAAAGACGTGAATAGTAACAATGCTTAATGTATTTTGATCTCAAATCCTTATATTTTGAACACTTAATTATAAAATGAAATTCATTTTCAATATCTCTGATATCGCATAACTGACAAACTCTTTCATTTCGTGGTTTGCGTTCTCTTCCGTATCCTAATGTTTCTTTACTTAAATTATGTGCACTTATTCTTATTTTTGTTATATTACTTCTCTTATAAAAAGTAAAAAGAATTTCTTTTGACACTGATATCATTGCACGAAGAACTGAACTATTTGCTAACTCTTTCATCCCATTTTCTGTCGCTCTAATAAATGGCTTACCAAACGAAATTCAAATGATCAAATATTATATTGTATATAAAAGAACATGTACCATGTTCAACACTACCCTCAGCAATATCACTTTGTTTCCAAACGTATTGCGTGATTGATATTCTTTGATATTATGTAATTAGTATAAGAAATGAAACAAGTATACTTGACTGTTCAAAGATACACGCAAAACTTAAAGGCAGCTTTTCGAACTACAAAACGGATATGATTTACTATAAATCAAAGCCGTACTTATCGAGATCGGTCAGTGGCCTATCAAAATGAGGCTACTCATATATATGTAGTTTCCATCCATCCTCTTCGGTAGTAATACATGTGTGAGGGTACAACCATTGTTATTCAGATACCAACTTTCATGCAAAGACTTAACCAAAGACTGGTTCATACGCCCTGGTGAGCAGTATAACTCTCATAATAACAACACATTTGTGTTTATAATGTTGGTCATGATTGGTTTTGACATGCAGCGAAAGTCCCAAAGTCTGCCCGATATTCCTTCCAACACTTGTCACATACAGATGCTCTGTGTTAAAATATAGATAGAAAGTTACCAATGGAATTTCTAAATATATATCTAATTTGGCACGGTATTCGTCTTTAATTATAAGAATCGTTCGAATTGGTGTAATGAAATATCTCGTATAGTTACAAATTATTTTCAAATGACCAAAACTTTCGCAGACAAAAGGGGAAAACGATTGCCGTCAATGGTTCTGGTAAATGATCTTTTATAGGAAGCCCACTAGAGCAACGTTTTATGTTTTAGATTCTCAACAAGATATGATGCGCTGAGAGAAGAATCGATCTTGCGTGTTCTTAAATGATTATCCAACGAAGGAAAAAATAAACCTGCAATTAACAATCAATCACAGGATAGTTCAGGTGTCATAAAGTTTCAATTGTCTTTCAAGTAAAGAAAGGAAGTCGGGCAATAAAACCTATTTTCATGAATACGAACCGAAAAAGATGCCATCAAACCTAACGAAAATCGCTCAAATGAATGGTATTCATAAATTAAACATACCCGAGGAAAGAAATCGATTTGGCGTACCTTGGCGGTCGTCCATGGAGCGATTATTTTCAGCCCTAATTGATCGCATCACCATAAAATCGCACTTAAATAAGATATTATCTTTGTACCTTTTCCACACACACATCCACATGCACCACGAACTCAACCCGACCCCCGACCCACACACATCCTCATGCACCACGAACTCAACCCCGACCCCCCTACACACACATCCTCAAGCACGACGAACTCAACCCCGACCCCCCCCCCCACACACACACATCCTCATGCACGACGAACTCAACCCCGACCCCCACACACACACACACGCACACCCCCACGAACGTACATACGGACATAAGCAATGTTGGTTTTAGCGATGTTGCTCGGACAGTAGGTGTATCATTGTCACCATTACCCATATTCGCTCATATCTCTGCGCTCACTCTGTGGTCATGTGTGCTTACTTGAATACATGAGTTCATTGTTTGTTTGAACCATATTGTGTAGATGTTGATACTTGTATACTTGTTTATTGAATATCCTATTTCTCGAAGTATGTAAATTGTGATAAAGTTGTGTGAGGAGTGGTCTCGTTCTTTTAATTGCAACTATAATTCATGGAGTAAAGCACACACAGTGTCTCAAGCCGACAAGGGTTCTAGCAACATAGTGTATGAACAAAAAAAGGTTAATGAGCCTTTCCTGAGTATAATGTCACAACTATAGATTGGTGTTGTAATCTACAGAATATGAACATTTGCGTAAAATTCTTTGAGAAATACACTTGATTCTATGCCACTTTCAGAGTATTGAAAAATACTATAATGTACGTTCTCTTTTAAGAATCATACATCATTAATTGATAACTTATGTCAAAGACATGGCCCACATATTCTTATTGAATGAATTCTCAACCCTATCAACAGTGAAATATTGATTCTTCTTTACTTTCGAAACATACATACTCGTATAACTGGTATTTTGGGTCATGGTCGATCAATAATGGGTACCATATATCTAATGAATTGTTTCAGCATCAAACGGACGGACTAGACGCTGTTTGCATCACGAAGAACATTATATGTTGCTGTATTTCTTTGTAGACACACTAGCGTTTATCTAGGGAATATGAGATCAAAAGGTATACTATGACGTCTTTTGTAGATTAACTGGTTGCTTTCAACTTAATGACGAAATCGTGATGCTGATCTAACACCTGTTGACAAGTTTAAGAATGAATGTAATGCTGATAAAACACCGGCTTACAAAAATAAAAAGTATCTGTGATGCTGATAAAACACAAATTTACAAGCATAAGAAGTATCTGTGATGCTGATAAAACACAAATTTACAAGCATAAGAAGTATCTGTGATGCTGATAAAACACAAATTTACAAGCATAAGAAGTATCTGTGATGCTGATAAAACAAAAATTTACAAGCATAAGAAGTATCTGTGATGCTGATAAAACACAAGTTAACAAGTATAAGAAGTGTCTGTGATGCTGATCTAACACCAGTTTACAAGTAAAGAAGTGTCTGTGATGCTGATAAAACACAAATTTACAGGTATAAGAAATGTCTGTGAAGCTATTAAAACACAAGTTTACAAGTTTAAGAAGTGTCTGTGATGCTGATAAAACACCAGTTTACAAGTATAATAAGTATCTGTGATGCTGATAAAACACAAGTTTACAAGTATAAGAAGTATCTGTGATGCTGATAAAAAAAAAGTTTGGAAGTATATGAAGTGTCTGTGATGCTGATAAAACACCAGTTTACAAGTATAATAAGTATCTGTGTTGCTGAAAAAACACAAGTTTACAAGTAAAAGAAGTATCTGTGTTGCTGATAAAACACAAATTTACAAGCATAAGAAGTATCTGTGATGCTGATAAAACACAAATTTACAAGCATAAGAAGTATCTGTGATGCTGATAAAACACAAATTTACAAGCATAAGAAGTATCTGTGATGCTGATAAAACACAAGTTAACAAGTATATGAAGTATCTGTGATGCTAATCTAACACCAGTTTATACGTATAAGAAGTGTCTGTGATGCTGATAAAACACAAATTTACAGGTATAAGGAATGTCTGTGAAGCTATTAAAACACAAGTTTACAAGTTTAAGAAGTGTCTGTGATGCTGATAAAACACCAGTTTACAAGTATAATAAGTATCTGTGATGCTGATAAAACACAAGTTTACAAGTATAAGAAGTATCTGTGATGCTGATAAAACACAAGTTTGGAAGTATATGAAGTGTCTGTGATGCTGATAAAACACCAGTTTACAAGTATAATAAGTATCTGTGTTGCTGAAAAAACACAAGTTTACAAGTAAAAGAAGTATCTGTGTTGCTGATAAAACACAAGTTTATAAGTATAAGAAGTATCTATGATGCTGATAATACACCATCTTACAAGTATAAGAAGTATCTGTGATGCTGATAAAACACCAGTCTACAAGTATAAGAAGTATCTGTGATGCTAATCTAACACCAGTTTACACGTATAAGAAGTAACTGTGATGCTGATAAAACACAAGTTTACAAGCATAAGAAGTATCTGTGATGCTGAAAAAACACCAGTCTACAAGTAAAAGAAGTATCTGTGATGCTGATAAAACACCAGTTTACAAGTATATGAAGTATCTGTGATGCTAATCTAACACCAGTTTACACGTATAAGAAGTAACTGTGATGCTGATAAAACACAAGTTTGGAAGTATATGAAGTGTCTGTGATGCTGATAAAACACCAGTTTACAAGTATAATAAGTATCTGTGTTGCTGAAAAAACACAAGTTTACAAGTAAAAGAAGTATCTGTGATCCTGATAAAACACCAGTTTACAAGTATAAGAAGTATCTGTGTTGCTGATAAAACACAAGTTTATAAGTATAAGAAGTATCTATGATGCTGATAATACACCATCTTACAAGTATAAGAAGTATCTGTGATGCTGATAAAACGCCAGTTTACAAGTATATGAAGTATCTGTGTTGCTGAAAAAACACAAGTTTACAAGTAAAAGAAGTATCTGTGTTGCTGATAAAACACAAGTTTACAAGTATAAGAAGTATCTATGATGCTGATAATACACCATCTTACAAGTATAAGAAATGTCTGTGATGCTGATAAAACACCAGTCTACAAGTATAAGAAGTATCTGTGATGCTGATAAAACACAAGTTTACAAGTATATGAAGTATCTGTGATGCTAATCTAACACCAGTTTACACGTATAAGAAGTAACTGTGATGCTGATAAAACACAAGTTTACAAGCATAAGAAGTATCTGTGATGCTGATAAAACACCAGTTTACAAGTATATGAAGTATCTGTGATGCTAATCTAACACCAGTTTACACGTATAAGAAGTGTCTGTGATGCTGATAAAACACTAGTTTACAAGTATGAGAAGTGTCTGTGATGCTAATCTAACGTCAGTTTACACGTATAAGAAGTAACTGTGAGGCTGATAAAACACAAGTTTACAACTATAATAAGTATCTGTGATGCTGATAAAACACCAGTTTACAAGTATATGAAGAAACTGTGATGCTCATAAAACACCAGTTTACAAGTACTGTATAAGAAGTATCTGTGATGCTGATAAATCACCAGATTACAAGTATATGAGGAATCTGTGATGCTGATAAAACACCAGTTTACAAGTATAAGAAGTGTCTGTGATGATGATAAAAAACAAGTTTACAAGTATAAGAAGTATCTGTGATGCTGATAAAACACCAGTTTACAAGTATATGAAGAATCTGTGATGCTGGTAAAACACCAGTTTACAAGTATAAGAAGTATCTGTGATACTGATAAAAAACAAGTTTACAAGTATAAGAAGTATCTGTGATGCTGATAAAACACAAGTTTAGAAGTATATGAAGTGTCTGTGATGCTGATCAAACACCAGTTTACAAGTATAATAAGTATCTGTGTTGCTGAAAAAACATAAGTTTACAATTAAAGAAGTATCTGTGTTGCTGATAAAACACAAGTTTACAAGTACATGTATAAGAAGTATCTGTGATGCTGATAATACACCATCTTACAAGTATAAGAAGTATCTGTGATGCTGATAATACACCAGTTTACAAGTATAAGAAGTATCTGTGATGCTGATAATACACCAGTTTACAAGTATAAGAAGTATCTGTGATGCTGATAATACACCAGTTTACACGTATAAGAAGTATCTGTGATGCTGATAATACACCAGTTTACAAGTATAAGAAGTATCTGTGATGCTGATAAAACACCAGTTTACAAGTATATGAAGTATCTGTGATGCTAATCTAACACCAGTTTACACGTATAAGAAGTGTCTGTGATGCTGATAAAACACCAGTTTACAAGTATGAGAAGTGTCTGTGATGCTAATCTAACGCCAGTTTACACGTATAAGAAGTATCTGTGATGCTGATAAAACACCAGTTTACAAGCATATGAAGTGTCTGTGATGCTTATAAAACACCAGTTTACAAGTATAATAAGTATCTGTGATGCTGATAAAACACAAGTTTACAAGTTTAAGAAGTATCTGTGATGCTGATAAAACACCAGTTTACAAGTATATGAAGAATCTGTGATGCTGATAAAACACCAGTTTACAAGTATAAGAAGTATCTGTGATGCTGATAAATCACCAGATTACAAGTATATGAAGAATCTGTGATGCTGATAAAATACCAGTTTACAAGTATAAGAAGTGTTTGTGATGATGTTAAAAAAACAAGTTTACAAGTATAAGAAGTATCTGTGATGCTAATAAAACACCAGTTTACAAGTATATGAAGTGTCTGTGATGCTAATCTAACCCCAGTTTACACGTATAAGAAGTATCTGTGATGCTGATAAAACACCAGTTTACAAGCATATGAAGTGTCTGTGATGCTTATAAAACACCAGTTTACAAGTATAATAAGTATCTGTGATCCTGATAAAACACCAGTTTACAAGTATATGAAGAATCTGTGATGCTGATAAATCACCGGATTACAAGTATATGAGGAATCTGTGATGCTGATAAAACACCAGTTTACAAGTATAAGAAGTGTCTGTGATGATAATAAAAAACAAGTTTACAAGTATAAGAAGTATCTGTGATGCTGATAAAACACCAGTTTACAAGTATATGAAGAATCTGTGATGCTGGTAAAACACCAGTTTACAAGTATAAGAAGTATCTGTGATACTGATAAAAAACAAGTTTACAAGTATAAGAAGTATCTGTGATGCTGATAAAACACAAGTTTAGAAGTATATGAAGTGTCTGTGATGCTGATCAAACACCAGTTTACAAGTATAATAAGTATCTGTGTTGCTGAAAAAACATAAGTTTACAAGTAAAAGAAGTATCTGTGTTGCTGATAAAACACAAGTTTACAAGTACATGTATAAGAAGTATCTGTGATGCTGATAATACACCAGTTTACAAGTATAAGAAGTATCTGTGATGCTGATAAAACACCAGTTTACAAGTATATGAAGTATCTGTGATGCTAATCTAACACCAGTTTACACGTATAAGAAGTGTCTGTGATGCTGATAAAACACCAGTTTACAAGTATGAGAAGTGTCTGTGATGCTAATCTAACGCCAGTTTACACGTATAAGAAGTATCTGTGATGCTGATAAAACACCAGTTTACAAGCATATGAAGTGTCTGTGATGCTTATAAAACACCAGTTTACAAGTATAATAAGTATCTGTGATCCTGATAAAACACCAGTTTACAAGTATATGAAGAATCTGTGATGCTGATAAAACACCAGTTTACAAGTATAAGAAGTATCTGTGATGCTGATAAATTACCAGATTACAAGTATATGAAGAATCTGTGATGCTGATAAAACACCAGTTTACAAGTATATGAAGTATCTGTGATGCTAATCTAACACCAGTTTACACGTATAAGAAGTAACTGTGATGCTGATAAAACACTAATTTACAAGTATAAGAAGTATCTGTGATGCTGATAAAACACCAGTTTACAAGTATGTGAAGTGTCTGTGATGCTAATCTAACCCCAGTTTACACGTATAAGAAGTATCTGTGATGCTGATAAAACACCAGTTTACAAGCATATGAAGTGTCTGTGATGCTTATAAAACACCAGTTTACAAGTATGATAAGTATCTGTGATCCTGATAAAACACCAGTTTACAAGTATATGAAGAATCTGTGATGCTGATAAAACACCAGTTTACAAGTATAAGAAGTATCTGTGATGCTGATAAATTACCAGATTACAAGTATATGAAGAATCTGTGATGCTGATAAAACACCAGTTTACAAGTATATGAAGTATCTGTGATGCTAATCTAACACCAGTTTACACGTATAAGAAGTAACTGTGATGCTGATAAAACACTAATTTACAAGTATAAGAAGTATCTGTGATGCTGATAAAACACCAGTCTACAAGTATAAGAAGTATCTGTGATGCTGATAAAACACCAGTTTACAAGTATATGAAGTATATGTGATGCTAATCTAACACCAGTTTACACGTATAAGAAGTAACTGTGATGCTGATAAAACACAAGTTTACAAGCATAAGAAGTATCTGTGATGCTGAAAAAACACCAGTCTACAAGTAAAAGAAGTATCTGTGATGCTGATAAAACACCAGTTTACAAGTATATGAAGTATCTGTGATGCTAATCTAACACCAGTTTACACGTATAAGAAGTAACTGTGATGCTGATAAAACACCAGTTTACAAGCATAAGAAGTATCTGCGATGCTGATAAAACACCAGTTTACAAGTATAATAAGTATCTGTGTTGCTGAAAAAACACAAGTTTACAAGTAAAAGAAGTATCTGTGTTGCTGATAAAACACAAGTTTATAAGTATAAGAAGTATCTATGATGCTGATAATACACCATCTTACAAGTATAAGAAGTATCTGTGATGCTGATAAAACACCAGTCTACAAGTATAAGAA
Source organism: Cerastoderma edule (assembly GCA_947846245.1). NCBI lineage: Eukaryota > Metazoa > Mollusca > Bivalvia > Cardiida > Cardiidae > Cerastoderma > Cerastoderma edule. The sequence goes on along the minus strand of OX401406.1, from coordinate 11,514,529 downwards.
GTATCTGTGATGCTGATAAAACACCAGTTTACAAGTATATGAAGTATCTGTGATGCTAATCTAACACCAGTTTATACGTATAAGTAACTGTGATGCTGATAAAACACAAGTTTACAAGCATAAGAAGTATCTGTGATGCTGATAAAACACCAGTTTACAAGTATAATAAGTATCTGTGATGCTGATAAAACACCAGTTTACAAGTATATGAAGAAACTGTGATGCTCATAAAACACCAGTTTACAAGTACTGTATAAGAAGTATCTGTGATGCTGATAAATCACCAGATTACAAGTATATGAGGAATCTGTGATGCTGATAAAACACCAGTTAACAAGTATAAGAAGTGTCTGTGATGATGATAAAAAACAAGTTTACAAGTATAAGAAGTATCTGTGATGCTGATAAAACACCAGTTTACAAGTATATGAAGAATCTGTGATGCTGATAAAACACCAGTTTACAAGTATAAGAAGTATCTGTGATACTGATAAAAAACAAGTTTACAAGTATAAGAAGTATCTGTGATGCTGATAAAACACAAGTTTAGAAGTATATGAAGTGTCTGTGATGCTGATCAAACACCAGTTTACAAGTATAATAAGTATCTGTGTTGCTGAAAAAACATAAGTTTACAATTAAAGAAGTATCTGTGTTGCTGATAAAACACAAGTTTACAAGTACATGTATAAGAAGTATCTGTGATGCTGATAAAACACCAGTTTACAAGTATATGAAGTATCTGTGATGCTAATCTAACACCAGTTTACACGTATAAGAAGTGTCTGTGATGCTAATAAAACACCAGTTTACAAGTATATGAAGTGTCTGTGATGCTAATCTAACACCAGTTTACACGTATAAGAAGAATCTGTGATGCTGATAAAACACCAGTTTACAAGCATATGAAGTGTCTGTGATGCTTATAAAACACCAGTTTACAAGTATAATAAGTATCTGTGATGCTGATAAAACACAAGTTTACAAGTATAAGAAGTATCTGTGATGCTGATAAAACACGAGTTTACAAGTATATGAAGAATCTGTGATGCTGATAAAACACCAGTTTACAAGTATAAGAAGTATCTGTGATGCTGATAAATCACCAGATTACAAGTATATGAAGAATCTGTGATGCTGATAAAATACCAGTTTACAAGTATAAGAAGTGTCTGTGATTATGTTAAAAAAACAAGTTTACAAGTATAAGAAGTATCTGTGATGCTGATAAAACACCAGTTTACAAGTATATGAAGTGTCTGTGATGCTAATCTAACCCCAGTTTACACGTATAAGAAGTATCTGTGATGCTGATAAAACACCAGTTTACAAGCATATGAAGTGTCTGTGATGCTTATAAAACACCAGTTTACAAGTATAATAAGTATCTGTGATGCTGATAAAACACAAGTTTACAAGTATAAGAAGTATCTGTGATCCTGATAAAACACCAGTTTACAAGTATATGAAGAATCTGTGATGCTGATAAAACACCAGTTTACAAGTAAAAGAAGTGTCTGTGATGCTGATAAAACACTTATTTACAAGTATAAGAAAAATCTGTGATGCTGATAAAACACTAATTTACAAGTATAAGAAGTATCTGTGATGCTGATAAAACGCCAGTTTACAAGTATAAGAAGTATCTGTGATGCTGATAAAACACCAGTTTACAAGTAAAAGAAGTGTCTGTGATGCTGATAAAACACTTATTTACAAGTATAAGAAAAATCTGTGATGCTGATAAAACACTAATTTACAAGTATAAGAAGTATCTGTGATGCTGATAAAACGCCAGTTTACAAGTATAAGAAGTATCTGTGATGCTGATAAAACACCAGTTTACAAGTAAAAGAAGTGTCTGTGATGCTGATAAAACACTTATTTACAAGTATAAGAAAAATCTGTGATGCTGATAAAACACTAATTTACAAGTATAAGAAGTATCTGTGATGCTGATAAAACGCCAGTTTACAAGTATAAGAAGTATCTGTGATGCTGATAAAACACAAGTTTACAAGTAAAAGAAGTGTCTGTGATGCTGATAAAACAGTAATTTACAAGTATAAGAAGTATCTGTGATGCTGATAAAACACAAGTTTACAAGTTTAAGAAGTATCTGTGTTGCTGATAAAACACCAGTTTACAAGAATTAGAAGTATATGTGATGCTGATAAAACACCAGTTTACAAGTATAAGAAGTATCTGTGATGCTGATCGAACATTCTTTTTTGTATGAAGGGATATCACGAAGTAGCATTGACTGTTGCACTTTTTGAATCAAGATTCTATACATATTCAAATGACTTTGGAGTGTTGTTCTACATGACGTTTGTATAATTAAAGCCATGGATTTTCCACTGCAGTAAATATAACATACACAGCTCTCTTCTATTGGTAACGCATGTAATAGATTAAATGAAACCATTCGCAGAATTTTATTGAATAGACAATACGATGATGTTTAGAGCAAGTGGCTCCTGTATTACCTGACCTAAACAATTGCTTGAGCTATATGTTTCAATATAGTTGTTAAGTATTCAAAAATATGTCTTCCTTTTTTTTTTATTTCATCTTAGATGTGTCATCTTTCCATTTTTCTTAACATTATACATGTATTTCTATAAGGCACACGTTGTTTGATGATCTTTAATGAAAACTAGAATACTAAAACAAAACTCAGGAAACAGTTAGGAATGGCCAAAATGAGACGATACATAGACAGTAAGTTAATAATGTAATATGTACATGTCGGGGTGGAGCATAACATTAAAACATATCACTAAAAGATTAGAATGGACTGCTTTTACATTTGTATGCGCCTATGAGGCAACATCTATTACGATATATGTACTTAGAAAATGCGGCTTTTCATTAAATCATTCTCTCAAGAACGAGGTATAATAAACACGATTAGCCAACTTAAATGAAAACCATTTCATAAAAGTTATTTAGAGCTTTTAGCAAATAAACCTTCCAAGTTTACTTCAGTGAACCCATATTTGCCAAATGTCCTTAAAGCCACTTTTCTTAAAAGTTTAGTCATCATTAAAGGTAGGTTACAAAAGAGAAGTAATTATAGATAGATTTAAAAATAAGTACAAGACACAAGATGCAAGAACATTAAGCCTATATGATGTGTCGCCAAAATGTTAATAAAATGGTAAAAGAAAAGGTTCAATTATCAGCTGAATGTCAAGACGACACATTGATAACAAAAACATATAATTCTCTTTCAGAATAAGATCTAGTTCTAGCTTGCATACCCTTTTTGTGCGACAAACTGCGATATTATTGAATCACATATCGATAAATAAGGAATCGGACGTGCTATTAAATGACTTTATTTAAGCTAAGCCAGAATGAAAGACATTAGCAAGGCATCTACAGGAACGATTTTCTTTTAAGAGTACTAGTTTTGCAGCGAGTATCACACGGTGTTATTCTCATCACATGAGCGCAATCAAAACAAATTAATTGTATTCGCTGCTTAATTGGGCATAATTACCAAGGATATAAAAACGAAAGCCATTGCCAATTGAACCCACCACGCTCAGTGACTGAGGAATTATTGATTTGACACTGATCTGTTCAATTACAAGTGTCTCCGTGATAGGCGTGTTATGTTAAGCGAGACTCCTCCTCTTGATTTGACTTCATCGACAGCGCGAAATATGGATTATCATAATGATTTCTTTTTAAAACTACTTAGGTAATTTTGCTATTAGCTGAACAGAATGGGCAGGGGTATGGGTGAATTGTCAACGTTTTCATCTAAAGTTTCGCAAAAGGTATTTTTTGTTATTCCAAGACACATAACACAGCAATGTGCGAAGAAATGGTGCTAATTCCCCGACCTTTTATAAAATTTGCTATTCTAAAACCTTTATCTAAAATATATTTAAAGCCGAGATCTCTCTTTTACAGAGAATATATAATGTAGTTTGTTTGAAACTCCAGGCAATCCTGTAAACTGTTGGGAATTTGAATTTGCAGTTCTTACTTAACACCATTGGATATTCATAATGTGTTGAATGCAACTGATTCTTTGAAAATACCTATATAGAGCATACGGCAACTTTTTCGTGATTATTAACTTCAGAGATGGGTCGAGAACTTAATAGGTATGGTGAATTGGAAAATTACAGATCATTTAAGGACTACGTTATTGACTGAACTTTGTAAATGCCGGGATGGCTACGAATTTGACGTATTTGGATTACTATAACACTTCTATAATTTATAGAAATATAAACAATGTTATGATTACGGTGTTTAAATCAGAAAAAAATGTAGCATAAAATAAAAAAAAAGGTTACATGTTTTAATCTATAGGTGAACATATTGGTGCAAGTTTATGAAGAACGAGATACATTAATAAGTTTAAAAGTACAAGCATTACACTGCTAAGCCTTCCATTAATGTACACCCAAACTTCGCCCATTTGATTCAAAATCGTATTCATTAAATTTTGATGAATGATTATATCATGTTCTCAATCATTTTCTGTTTGCAGTGGCTCAAAAAACTATACAGAACCAAAAAAGAATGGAGGGCAATGATTTCCATGATTCGTTACATTCTACAGAAATGCTGTTTAGAAGAATAAAATGCAACTTAATCTGCAAATAAGGTTATCAATTATATGAAGGTATCTGCACACTGGTTTTTTTTTTTTTTTTTTTTTTTTCACTTAAACCTACATAAAGATATAAACCAAAGGAAAGGTTGTTTAACGTCCTCTAATATTTATGTTAAACACAAGGCTCTTGGACATTATCTAAGTTTTTAGAAAACTAACATACCGGGGTATTCTTCTATTCATCTGTCAACAATAGATTTTTGAGACTATTGAGTGTTTAGTTTGCGTTCAATACCAAAACAGAAAGCCTCCAGAATAATTTGAAGACACTTCTGACCCAGGACATGCCGAGTAATGTAGGGTCACAATTAGTCATAATAAAATCTCTACAAAATGTGTATACATAACTCATATGAGGTAAATAGTGCCATCATTTTTGATGATACGCAAACATCAGCATTGTTTATACTTCTTAAGGTACCCCACAAACACCTCTCTCGGGTTCCCACGTTTAGGCCAATCTGAGCACATCGGGTTTATCCAATAGAAAACACCTCTGAAATAATAGGGATGACGCCATATTGTTTCCCGCGAGAATGACGTCACTTTCTTTCGTTTCTAAAAATAGATATTGAATGTAAAATCCAAAAAATCGTTAAATTTGATTGAGGAAACAAGTATACATGTCACAACAACAAGTTCGCCATTTGGTATGAGTTACTGATCAAAAGTGATTAAAAAGGATGTCCAACACTTCCATACACATTGAACTACTTAACATGCACGCTTAGAAAAAGCGTTCATCGGCGGATGCCGATTTACCCGAAAAATTGTAACCCTACACTTATATCCGAGGTGTATTTCACAGCTCACGGAAATACCCGAGTAGTTCCGATTGCGTTTAGGCATCACGAGCTTCACGAGTAAAACAAGTAAACAAAGACATTTAAACAGGCAGGGTGATCACGTGACCAACGTTTACGACAAATGCTTTTTGCTAACTTTCCACGGGTTTATCCAATGAAAACACCTCTGAAATAATAGGGATGACGCCATATTCTTTCCCGCGAGAATGACGTCACTTTACTTTCGTTTTTAAAAAAAGATATTAAATGTGAAATCTAAAAAGTCGTTAAATTTGATTGAGGAAACAACTATACATGTCACAACAACAATTTCGCCATTTGGTATGAGTAGCTCATTCATGGGCGCCCCCATTTGCAATCGGTTTTTTTATCGAAAACATTGGTCACGTGACCAGCCCCGCCTGTTAAATAAAACTCGGACGTCATGCTTATCCACTATCTACCTGCAACCGGGAGTGAATCGCTTTTGTACAGGTATCGATAGACTCGCATTGCGAGACAAACACTCTTGCGTAAATGTGCCCTGAATAACATGTCAAGAAGCGGTTCCTTTTCTAACGTAAAGTATAAGGCAATATGAAGGGTGCCAATTTAAGGGTTAAGTGTTCGTTTTTCTTTACGCATGAATTCAGCTCTTCCTTTTTTCTAAATACAATTCTCGGCTAGTGTACAACGATGTGTAATGTTTATCATACTATTTATCTTGTCCTCTAAAGAAAATCGATAATCAGGAAATGTTGTCACGAAAAAAGGCAAATGTATTTCGTCTACGGTGCTTCTTATTATATGAAAAAGACACTCGACGTGGTTCGTTTCGCAAATTACAATGCAACATTCACTATAATGACCTTTCTAAGGTGCCTCAACTTATCTTTAAGATTTGTCGAAAGTTGGGAATGCATATAAGTATATCTCGAGAAAAAAGAATATTTACTGTCTGCATTACCGATGCTTTTGAAACAAGTTTCATTGCTTACCTGTTTGCCCCTTTAAAGATACATAAAACGATGCGAACATCGAATAGTACCATACCTTGCCGAAGTAAAATTAATCTAAAACGCTGATGAAAAGTCGTGCTAATAAATCAGTATACAACCTTTGTAAATTTATAGACTTAACAAGTAAAAGAAGTTTAGGATTAAGCACCATGTAGTACAAGATGCTGTTCTGGTCAGTCAGTTTTGAAATAGAGTTTCTATAAAGAAAAATGTGTCCCGTTTATTTCGTTTGATAGTTATAACTTCAGTTTTGTAAAATATTTCTTTCATGACGTTATATCAAGTTAATTTTTATTTGTACATTTGTTTAGAAGATATGGGCCCGAACCCAGAGCCTTTCCTACAGAAAACAGGTTCCCTGCATCGCTGGACAGAGAATGGTTTGATATTAAGTCATGCTAGATGTCTGGTTCCTTGTTATAAATCACACCGTAGCAGACGGGTGATCTTCATACGAGTACCTGATTATGAACATAGTTTGTATGGTTTGAGTTAACTTTGTGTCAACAATATTTCAGTTATACATCACGCTGTCCACTTCACAATCGATGAAGAACGATCCCACGTTCAAAGTACACATATAGGCAGATTAGGCCGGTTACAACCACCTCATTGCAGGGGATGAAACATGAAATATCGTGATTGAAAAGCTCATGTCACGTCTGTGCCAAAAGTTTGACGACATTTGATGACCATGATGAACTAACTGAATGTTACAAAGTTCGTTTTCTCTCAGGACTTAAAAGATATAATCATCTATAAAAGCAGTCAGTAGTTTTGGGAGAAGATTGTTGAGCTCTGTTCGTGCAACTCAATGACATGGGCAGGATCACAGACAACGTGATTTAAATGAAATACAGTATTGAAAATGGCGTTTCAGTCGAATCAAGCATTTTCTTTTTCTTTTTTTTCGCACGAAAACTGAAACGACCAACCTTTTACGGATAGGTACCTATAAAGCCTTGATATAAAGTGGATAAGGACTTTGTCTTACAACTAATATCGTTTGCAGTGACTTCTCATGAGATCGGACAAAATACTTTTCGAAAACGAATTGAAATTCGAAAGTAAGAGATTTCTGAATTTGATATGAGTATTACTGACTTCACCAATGCCTGTTGACTACTATTCTGAAGTCTAGCTTATTGAATATGAACGAAGAATGTCATGCATTGTAAGACGGTATCGTGTCTCGGCAAAATAGTCTGTGGCAAAGGAGAATGTCTATGTACACACTAACTTTTATGTACGGCAAGTCCTATTTAAACAAACCACAAAATTAGGAAGTGACTGAATTGTTGAATATAAGATTTTTTCATGGATTGAGTTATCAAATATTTTGTTGGTACCATTGTCTTTACCGTTGTTATTGTTTTTGTTTTAATGTTGTTGATGTTGTTGCTTCCTTGGCATTAAACTTTTAACTGAAAGCGCACGCATTATTTCCTATTTCCATTAACAAAACAATATCAGTTATCGCACAAATAATGTGTGACAACAAACCTACTGAAAGATTATCGTGCGCTGATTCAGTAAGATTGTAAAATATAAACCGAATGGCTTGTTCAATTGAAAAAGAATTATACCGTTACAATCAGGATTGTAAATCTAATATGGTTCATTCATTTAGACTCCTTGTTTAGCTACTAAAAACATGTGTCGGCGTCTTCGAAATCGTGCTTTTAATGATTTCATTTTTCTATTATTCATCTTTTTCTATAGATTGATATTGTAAAGACACCTCTGAATTTGGAGTTTTTCATTTTAAATCAAGTGTTGGTTGCTTAAGTGAATGGATGATTTGGTTATCACTGCTCCTGGTTGGTCGGTATTTTGATTCAGTAGAAAACTGGCGAATCAAAAGCGAGAACAAATGAATTGGATTGAAAGGTTTTGTGACGTCTGGTATATGGACGATTTTGGTCAGATATGGTTACATATCAAACAATTTTGACATTGATTATCGAGTTCAGACTTTGATGTCAATGCTGAAACCGCGTCACACCGGCGTTCAGAAAGATATATGAGAAGACGTTATTTCACAGTATCAAGCCTCGTTTATACTCAACCAATTGACCCGATGTGTCTGAGCTAATTGCAAAATTCGCCCTCCTGTTAATTAGTTGTCCATCGTAGTAAAACATGCAGGAAGAGTTTGCGAATTTTGGGAGCCAAAGCAATACTAGGGAGTAATATCTTATGAGACAAGAAGACCACGGCTCATAATTAACGCGCAATTTTGGATCAAAGACGTAAGTTCGCTTAAAAACGCAAGCCTTTGATAGTGACGCGATACGAACTGTTTTTCCAAGACATCCCGTCGCTCCTACTGGAGATCAAAGGGATCATGAAATGGGAATGGAAGATACGAGCCGTGTCATATTAACTCTCATATCCAAATTGCTGTATACCTTTTACATGCCAATCCTAGAAGGCATATTCTAGTTCCAGGTGAAAGAAGAATTAAGGATGCCATTTAGAGAAAATGTGCAGTAACCGATCAGCCTCCTCAGAACTTACTATGTGATCGCGAAAATAACTCGTTTATTATATTCAAAAGGTTGCTTTTCGTCTTTACTTCTCTGCCCTGCAATATGTTCTTTACAACCAAGCCAACTGACCGCTTACACACCTCAACACGAATGTGGAATTCTGATATACGGCTTAATCATGGGATGTTGATACCATTTAACGTCGGGAAACAATTGTCGAGTGAGATCTTGAATTGGGATCTTTGTTTTCTAAATCGGAATCAGTACTTACTGGGCTTGTTGACTTGTTACAGTAACGATGGGTGATGGGTCCAAATTTTTATATGTCCTATAATACAAATGATATATCTTTATATGGAACATACAAAATAGCTTTCATTTGAAGTTTTCTAGTTAGTCATCTTAGCACACATAAAAAGTTCTACAAGTCTTTGATAAAAGAAACTAATTGGGCACCAAGAAACCCCACAGTGAGAACAGTGAGCCATTTCAAGAAACCAACAAAGGGTTAATAATAACAAATAATTAATATCTTTGATCTATCTAAAGCTTTAAAGTTCAATGAGTTTTGCCCCAAACTCCACAGCTTCTAGAAATTTGATAATAACAAAGGATGAGAAAACACCGGATTATTTGCCTTTGATGTCTTTAAAGTGAAAGTATATTAGTGCCAATCTGAGCCAAAAGCAAGCAACCAGAGCGTCATATTTTCTACCAAAGATCATAACCATCCACCGCGTTCTGTCATAATTTCTACCAAAGATCATAACCATTCACCGCGTTCTGTCATAATTTTTACCAAAGATCATAAACATCCACTGCGTTCTGTCATTATTTTCTACCCAAGATCATAACCATCCACAGCGTTCTGTCATAATTTCTACCAAAGATCATAACCATCCACCGCATTCTGTCATAATTTTTACCAAAGATCATAACCATCCACCGCGTTCTGGCATAATTTTTACCAAAGATCATAACCATCCACAGTGTTCTGTCATTATTTTCTACCAAAGATCATAACCATCCACAGTGTTCTGTCATTATTTTTACCAAAGATCATAACCATCAACCGCGTTCTGTCATAATTTTTACCAAAGAGCATAACCATCCACCGCGTTCTGTCATTATTTTTACCTAAGATCATAACCATCCACCGCGTTCTGTCATAATTTTTACAAAAGATCAGAACCATCCACTGCGTTCTGTCATTATTTTCTACCCAAGATCATAACCATCCACAGCGTTCTGTCATTATTTTTACCAAAGATCATAAACAACCACTGCGTTTAGTCATTATTTTTTACCAAAGATCATAACCATCCACAGCGTTCTGTCATATTTTTTACCAAAGATCATAACCATACACCGCGTTTTGTCCATAATTCTACCATAGATCTTAACCAAACCCCGCGTTTTGTTATAATTTTTACCAAAGATCAGAACCATCCACCACGTTGTGTCATAATTTCTACCAAAGATCAGAACCTTCCACTGCGTTCTGTCATAATTTCTACCAAAGATCATAACCATCCACCGCGTTCTGTCATAATTTCTACCAAAGATCATAACCATACACCGCGTTCTGTCATAATTTCTACCAAAGATCATAACTATCAACCGCGTTCTGTCATATTTTCTACCAAAGATCATAACCATCCACCGCGTTCTGTCATAATTTTTACCAAAGATCAAAACCATCCACCGCGTTCTGTCATAATTTATACCAAAGATTATAACCATATTCCGCGTTCTGTCATAATTTCTACCAAAGATCATAACCATCCACCGCGTTCTATCATATTTTCTACCAAAGATCATAACCATCCACCGCGTTCTGTCATAATTTTTACCAAAGATCATAACCATCCACTGCGTTCTGTCATTATTTTCTACCAAAGATCATAACCATCCACAGTGTTCTGTCATTATTTTTACCAAAGATCATAACCATCCACCGCGTTGTGTCATATTTTCTACCAAAGATCATAACCATCCACCGCGTTCTGTCATAATTTTTACCAAAGATCATAACCATCCACAGCGTTCTGTCATAATTTTTACCAAAGATCATAACCATCCACTGCGTTCTGTCATTATTTTCTACCAAAGATCATAACCATCCACAGTGTTCTGTCATTATTTTTACCAAAGATCATAACCATCCACCGCGTCTGTCACTATTTTTACCAAAGAGTATAACCATCCACCGCGTTCTGTCATAATTTTTACCAAAGAGCATAACCCTCCACCGCGTTTTGTTCATAATTCTACCATAGATCTTAACCATCCACCGCGTTCTATCATAATTTATACCAAAGATCATAACCATACACCGCGTTCTGTCATAATTTCTACCAAAGATCATAACCGTCCACCGCGTTCTGTCATAATTTCTACCAAAGATCATAACCATCCATTGTGTTCTGTCATTATTTCTACCAAAACTCATAACCATCCACCGCTTTCTTTCATAATTTCTTCCAAATATTTTAACCAAGCGCCGCGTTCTTGCATAACTTTTACCAAAAAGGGTTATATAATACACACAATAAGAAAACTCTGGTATAAAATGGTGTTTCGGCATGAAGCTCGATAAAGACAAATATGCACGGATATGTCCGATTCCAAACAGCAAAAGATGTAACAAATACATGTTATAGCAAGTAACATTAAAAATCACCGATACAAATCGTATGGAATATTTTAAAGTTTTCATTGTCGTTTTAGGTTGGGAAACCATAGGTATCAAAAACAAAGACATACACCCTCTGTACCATTTTACCCTCATTTTAGAACAAACAATACACGCTGCTTCCTTAATTATCAATTAACAACAAACATTACTGGTGAACGAAAAAAATCAAATTGATAAGAAATTTATAAGCATTGACAAAAATGAAAACTCATTCGTATCAAACATCTACTCATTTACACACAATAGGTATCTAAAACCGCTAAAATGTTATTTTATAAAAGTATTGTCTTGTTATTGGTGGTTGCTTCTGGTTGATTCATTCAATTAAAGTACTGAAGGCATTGAAGTTGGATGTAATTCAAATAAATGAAAGATTGGATGGTATTAAAAGCGATGTAAACATTTTAGTTACTTTACGGCTTTCCCGGATATCATCAGGACCAGGCTAAAGCTCTGACGAGATCTGTTTAAGTACACTCCCACCTAGGCTCCGACCGTCGCTAGTGAGGGTAGGACCTGGGTCCCCCAGGTTACAAGTCTTACAACTGAACCATTAGGCCACACAGGACCATACACAATATACTATGATGCCAAAAACATTCATATTGGTTGTTGAAATGGGCATGTAAAAACAAGAGTTGTTCATCATACAGGGAATTTTCATAATGATTCTGAATACAGGTGCCAAAATTTGAATTATTTCATTCAATAGTTGTAAAGATACGAACTTGCATGCAAAATGTTAACCAAGGTTTTGTAAGTACATTTAGTACTACAAACACCATATTGCATTCGATGTAAATGAGGCATCTGTATTGGGATATGCTCACTGAACTCATCCTATTTAATACCAACGTTAACTTCGAATGACAAAAGAAATACCCGCAGCGAGTTTCGAACCAGCTATCTTTCAAACCAGATCTCAAGATTTTACTTATTGTGCTTTTCCGTCAGACGCCTACACCCTATTGGATTATATATATATATATACACAAATTCTTTACATCTTACTTTCCATTACTAAATCAGTAGAACTAAATCGAGTGGGTAATTCATGTCACATGACTTCCTTTTTTGGCTGATGTAAATATCCTAAAATGGGAAAGACCCAATGTTAGATTTTATGAAAATATTGCTCACCATTGTTCTGTTTAAGAAAAAACGAGTGTGGTGTCTCTAAAACTAAATGATTGGCATACACTTTATCTTTCAATTATATAGTTTCATAATAGAATGCATTAACAGTAATATCATGATCAGCTTTTTGAATAGTATGGGTTGAAATTCAAGTTCAAACGTTTAGTCTTCCACGAAAGGTTAATTTTCGAATAAGGTTACCAGTCTGGTTCGGAGTCACCGGTATTAAAGTAGATTCAATGTTAACACCACCAAAAACATGTAACATTGGTTTAAAGCGAGGTGATTTGTGTTCACCGATAATTTTTAACATTTTCATTAAGGACGTTCTCGGTAGTTTTTTCTGCGCACTTCATCTGCGCATCCAAGAGATTATTATAATCTGTTACCAAAGAGGTACTTGAATAGTAGTCGGATAAACGGTTTTATTCGGATAAAATTTACTGTTTGCATTTTTTTGTTTCAAAGAATAATCATATTATCCATAAAACTATGAAAGTGTATTAACATTTTTATATATTTCTCATGCATATTGAGCCCCAAGCTTCTATTTTTAATTTTGTATTACAAGATTGAATATTGCTTCATATATTGCAAAATAAGAAAATTATATGCAAGGAATTTTTGAATATCTTCATTTATTCGTAATATACATATCAATTTTCATTGTATTTTGTCCGATACAAAAATTTGAAAAATTGATTTGGATTACAAATATTAATAAGATTGTAATAATTTATAATAGTATTGAATTATACAGTATTGAATGTATGAATTCATGTTTTTTGTGTAAATAAACCTTCCAGAAATTATTTTATTACCTTTGAAGATGGCATGTTCATTTTGACATTTTTGTCCTAAACGGTTTAAATGGAAACTGACATTTTACGAAAAAACTAACTTGTCTACCTACATTTTTCTTTTTCTTTTTGAATTCAAAATAAAATTTCAAATAACATATCAAAATTTTAGAAAATTCTATGAAAGGAGTTTTTTTATTATAAAACTGTAGAACATGTCCTTAACCAGTTTTGCGTACAGCTCAAAGAGAAGTGCACAGGAGGTATATTCATAACCCAGACAGTCCTAAAATTGTTTGTTTAATGTTTGCCGATGATGTGGCTAACTGTGCAGATAGTGCTACAAATTAACAACGTCAATTAAATGTAGTAGATACTTTTAGCAAGGAATCAAATATGGTAGTAAACCTTAAAAAGTCGGAAATAACAGTATTCAGAACTGGAGGTCCTCTTCGGAAATACGAAAATTGGCAGTATAGAGGTGAAACTATCACATCTGTTTACAAATACATGGGTTTATTGCTTACACCAAAACTCTCATGGTATACTGCAAAACTTAAGCTTGCAGCACAAGCACGTAAATCCATTTATCAAATTAAACAGTTCCAAATCCCATTTGGCAAATTTTCGTACGATGAATATTTTAAAATTTTTGATGCGATGGTAACACCAATTTTAACGTATGGAGCTGAAATATGGGGATATGAATGTACAGAAAGTATTGAACAAATCCATTACAAATATTGTAAAGAATTTTGGAGGGAGTTAATACATATATAAATAATACAATGGCTATTGGGGAATGTGGGAGATTACTCATAGCAATTAGTTATAACATTAAGTTTATTAAATACTGGTTTATACTTCTTGAAATGAGCTCAAACATACAACCTAAACAGTGTTATTCAATGCTTAAAGCATACGATGACATAGGACGAATTAAATAGGTCTCGAAAGTAAGAGAGTTTTTATTTACAAATGGTTTTGGTTATGCCTGGATCTCGCAAGAAATTGGGAATACGTCTTCCTTTTTAAAACAATTAAAGCAACCAGTAAAAGATTGTTACAGCCAGACATAGCACAACGATATAGAAAATTCGTCCAGATCTAGTTATTATTGTAATTCTAAATATTTACTTAACACTGAGAGATATCTTAAACTTGATCTTCCGGTTTTTTTTATAAACGAGCTTTAGCAAGGTTTAGATGCTCGAACCACAAACTTAACATTGAAGTAGGACGACATTTTAACACTCAGAAGGAAGATAGAGTATATCTACACTGCCTTCTTAACAAAGATATTACAGTGATCGAGGACGAATTTCATGCATTCTTTATTTGTGAAAAATATAGTGAAATCAGAAAATTCTATCTCAATTCATGGTATACATCTTATCCTACCAGGCAAAATATGTACACCATTCTACAAAATAACCGAATTAATATACAAAAGCTTTCAATTTATGTTACTCATCTTTTAGAAGCAGTATGATATGCACACCAAACTTATTTTTATATTATTATTGACTTTGTATGATTGTATTGTGGGCCGGTGGCCTATTTACTTCAAATAAACTTTTGCACTTTTTTTTTGTTTTTGGGTATAGTAGGAATACATCTAACTACAAACGACAGTTGATGCTGTTAAGAGATGCAGTAGGAAACCGTCCATACCGAACGATGTCTTCTATTCTCAATCTACGTCCTAGAACACTGATTCTTGAAACAGTACACAGTAGCTTTGTCATTTTAAATCCTACTTTTCCCAATTCATTCACAGCAAACATCATTTTCCTTCAACAGTTCTCAGTAGCCTTTCTTAAAAGCTTATTTCTAAAACAAAATAAACTGTCGTACCAATAATCAAAAAAGTGTGTTTCGTCTTTAACCAATTGATTATTAAGAAGCTAGTTTTATGCAGACAAATTTGTTTAATTCGTCTTACAAACGCCCTCTTTATTTTGTACCAGGTGACTTCTCTAATAGTATAAAGATATGATGTTTTCTATACGTTTGATCAAGAAATACATGCAATTTATCATCTGGGAAAATTTCATTGTCGAGGGTCTTACAAAACAATCTTTCTTTGACTTGTTCATCTTGCCTTACATAGAACTTCAGACAAAATCAGCGCACTTCTCGACACAGAAATTGCAGTCGACGGGCGCTAATGACCTAAAAACTTCACCTGTCGACTGCGATTTCTCGGGCGAGTGCTATACGTAACGCCGTTACAAAGCATGGATTATCATATACCACCTGAATCGGAAAATTGATGATCAACTCATGAGGCGTACATAATGTGGCTATCATTTGCAAAATAAGGTGGAAAAACAGAAAAAAAATACCTATTCCGTCATGGGCGCGGCCATCTTGTTCAAACATGATATCGTAGACATTGGTCGTGTGATTCCCCTGCCTGGTCTAACCTTACTCGTTGGTGTCAAACTATGGATTATTTTTGGGTCGTCGGTTGCATCTTATGCTAACGGCATCCTGACGATAAGGTTTTTGTGGACCGGGAACATACACAAGATGTGACGTAAGTATATATGCAAAGACATGTACAAAATAAATTTTGAACCACTGAATCAGATTAGTTGATTGACAACGTGGGTGCAGTATATAACATAGAAGGCATCAACCACTTTTTAACAGAGAGGAGACAAATTCGATTCTTCATGTTAACCCCAGCTATTCCTGGTGTTTTCAATAAAACATGTCTTATTTAGAGGGGGTCCGAATAAGTGATAACTCAAATTTCTTTATTGGCAATCATCGAAAATTTGTCTATGGCCATTTACAATAACAAAAATATGGCTTAGACAAAGAAAAAAAAGATGATCAACAAACATTGAGCCGATATACAAAATATGAAATTTTAAGAATGGTGATACTATAAGAATTGAGAAAGTCGGTGGTTAAGGAACAGCAATAGTGTTTAAAGTTTCATCACGAATAGCACCGCTCCGCGAAAGATATTTACAAATGTTTAGTTTAGTCTTTCTTTTTGACGACGACAAAAATTGAATAAAAGTATTGTCATTAGTCCGTAGAACACTACAAAGTTGCTTCCTACGTATTCGAGTGTACTTGGAACATTCTAGTAAAAATTGGTATTCATTATCAACTAATCCTGACGAGCAAATTTTACAATGTCTGAGTCCTTACCACCCTAATGATGGCTTCTGAGTCCATACCCTAATGATGGCTTCTGAGTCAATACTACCCTAATGACGGCTTCTGAGTCCATACTATCCTCATGTTGGTTTGTGAGTCCATACTACCCTAATGACGGTTTGTGAGTCCATACTACCTTAATGACGGTTTCTGAGTCCATACTACCCTAATGATGGCTTCTGAGTCCATACCCTAATGATGGCTTCTGAGTCCATACTACCCTAATGACGGTTTCTGAGTCCATACTACCCTAATGACGGCTTCTGAGTCCATACTACCCTAATGACGGCTTCTGAGTCCATACTTTCCTCATGTTGGTTTCTGAGTCCATACTATCCTAATGACGGTTTCTGAGTCCATACTACCCTAATGACGGTTTCTGAGTCCATACTACCCTAATGACGGTTTCTGAGTCCATACTATCCTCATGTCGGTTTGTGAGTCCATACTACCCTTATGACCTTTTCTGAGTCCATACTACCCTAATGACTGTTTCTGGGTCCATACTACCCTAATGACGGTTTCTGAGTCCATACTACCCTAATGATGGTTTTTGAGTCCATACTACCCTAATGACGCTTTCTGAGTCCATACTACCCTAATGATGGCTTCTGAGTCCATACCCTAATGATGGCTTCTGAGTCCATACTACCTTAATGACAGTTTCTGAGTCTTAAATACCCTAATGACAGTTTCTATGTCCACACTACCCTAATGACGGTTTCTGAGACCATATTACCCTAATGACAGTTTCTGAGTTTATACTACCCTAATGACGGTTTCTGAGACCATACTACCCTAATGACAGTTTCTGAGTTCATACTACCATAATGACGGTTTCTGAGTCCATACTACCTTAATGACAGTTTCTGAGTCTTAAATACCCTAATGACAGTTTCTATGTCCACACTACCCTAATGACGGTTTCTGAGACCATATTACCCTAATGACAGTTTCTGAGTTTATACTACCCTAATGACGGTTTCTGAGACCATACTACCCTAATGACAGTTTCTGAGTTCATACTACCATAATGACGGTTTCTGAGTCCATACTACCTTATGACGGCTTCTGAGTCCATACTACCCTAATGACGTTTTCTGAGTCCATACTACCCTAATAACGGTTTCTTTGTCCATACTACCCTAATGACGGCTTCTGAGTCCATACTACCCTAATGACGTTTTCTGAGTCCATACTTCCCTAATGACGGTTTCTGAGTCCATACTACCCTAATGACAGTTTTTGAGTCCATACTACCCTAATGACGTTTTCTGAGTCCATACTACCCTTATGACGGCTTCTGAGTCCATACTACCCTAATGACGTTTTCTGAGTCCATACTACCCTAATAACGGTTTCTTTGTCCATACTACCCTAATGACGGCTTCTGAGTCCATACTACCCTAATGACGTTTTCTGAGTCCATACTTCCCTAATGACGGTTTCTGAGTCCATACTACCCTAATGACAGTTTTTGAGTCCATACTACCCTAATGACGTTTTCTGAGTCCATACTACCCTTATGACGGCTTCTGAGTCCATACTACCCTAATGACGTTTTCTGAGTCCATACTACCCTAATAACGGTTTCTTTGTCCATACTACCCTAATGACGGCTTCTGAGTCCATACTACCCTAATGACGTTTTCTGAGTCCATACTTCCCTAATGACGGTTTCTGAGTCCATACTACCCTAATGACAGTTTTTGAGTCCATACTACCCTAATGACGTTTTCTGAGTCCATACTACCCTTATGACGGCTTCTGAGTCCATACTACCCTAATGACGTTTTCTGAGTCCATACTACCCTAATGACGGTTTCTGAGTCCAAACTACCCAAATGACGGTTTCTGAGTCCATACTATCCTAATGACGGCTTCTAGGTCCATACTATCCTAATGACGGCTTCTAGGTCAATACTATCCTTATGACGTTGTCTAAGTCCTTACTACCCTTATGTCAATTTCTGAGTCCTTACTACCCTTATGGCAGTTTCTTAGTCCATACTAACCTAATGACGGTTTCTGAGTCCATAGTATCCTTATGACGACTCGTCCATACTACCATATGACGGTTTCTGAGATTATACCACGCTTACCCTACCTTAAATGTCTAAACATCCTTAGCAAAGCTTTTAATAACCATTGCTTCCTTCCTAAAATTTCATATCAATACTTCCATATTGAATAGCTCATAATCAAGACTTCCCTCCCAAAGGTTCGTCCCTTGTGAAACTTTCAATATCTAAACTTCCCTAGCGAAGGTGTAAATAACCATTCCTCCCTAGCGAAGGTGTAAATATCCATACTTCTCTAGCGAAGGCGGCAATATCGATTCTTCTCTAGCGAAGGTGTCAATGATCATACTTGCCTAGCGATGGTAACACAATCAAAACTTCCCTAGCGAAGGTACCAATATCCATACTTCTCTAGTGAAGGTTACAATACCCATACTTCTCTAGCGAAGGCTTCAATATCAATACTTTCCTAGCGGAGTCTTCAATATTCATACCTTTTTTGCGGAGGTGTCAGTATCCATAGTTTTTTAGTGAAGGTGTCAATATCCATACTTTCCTAGCCGAGGCTTCAATATTCATACTTCTTTTGCGGAGGTGTCAACATCCATACTTTTCTAGTGAATGTGTTAATATCCAAACTTCCCTAGCGAAGGTGGCGTCATACTTCCCTAGCGAAGGTGTCAATAATTATTCTTCCCTAGCGAAGGTGTCAATAACCATACTTCCCTAATGAAGGTGTTAATATCCATACTTCCATAGCGACGGTGTCAATATCCATACTTCCCTAGCGAAGGTGTCAATAACCATACTTCCCTAGCGTAGATGTCAATATCCATACTTCACTAGCTAAGGTGTCAATAACCATACTTCCCTAGCGAAGGTGTCAATAACCATACTTCCCTAGCGAATGTGGCATTATCCATACTTCCCTAGCGAAGGTGTCAATAATAATTCTTCCCTAGTGAAGGTGTCAATAACCATACTTCCCTAATGAATGTGTTAATATCCATACTTCTCTAGCGATGGTGGCAATATCCATATTTCTCTAGCGAAGGTGGCAATATCCATATTCCCTAGTGAAGGTGTCAATAACCATACTTCCCTAGCGGAGATGTCAATATCCATACTTCCATAGCGACGGTGTCAATATCAATACTTCCCTAGCGAAGGTGTCAATAACCATACTTCCCTAGCGGAGATGTCAATATCAATACTTCACTAGCCAAGGTGTCAATAACCATTCTTCTCTAGCGGAGATGTCAAAAACCATATTTCCCTAGCGAAGGTGTCAATAACCATATTTCTCTAGCGAAGGTGTCAATATCAATACTTCTCTAGCGAAGGTGTCAACAACCATATTTCCCTAGCGAAGGTGTCAATAACCATACTTCTCTAGCGAAGGTGTCAATATCCATACTTCTCTAGCGAAGGTGTCAATAACCATACTTCCTTTATGAATGTGTTAATATTCGTACTTCTCTAGCGATGGTGGCAATATCCATACTTCCCTAGTGAAGGTGTTAAAATCCATACTTCTCTCGCGATGGTGGCAATATCCATACTTCCCTAATGAAGGTGTTAATAACCATACTTCCCTAGCGAAGGTGGCAATATCCATACTTCCCTAGTGAAGGTGTCAATAACCATACTTCCCTAGCGAAGGTGGCAATATCCATACTTCTCTAGCAAGGTGTCAATAACCATACTTCCCTAGCGAAGGTGGCAATATCCATACTTCCCTAGTGAAGGTGTCAATAACCATACTTCCCTAGCGAAGGTGGCAATATCCATACTTCCCTAGCGAAGGTGTCAATAACCATACTTCCCTAGCGAAGGTGGCAATATCCATACTTCCCTAGTGAAGGTGTCAATAACCATACTTCCCTAGCGAAGGTGGCAATATCCATACTTCCCTAGTGAAGGTGTCAATAACCATACTTCCCTAGCGAAGGTGGCAATATCCATACTTCCCTAGTGAAGGTGTCAATAACCATACTTCCCTAGCGAAGGTGGCAATATCCATACCTCTCTAGCGAAGGTGTCAATAATTATACTTCCCAAGCGAAGGTGTCCATATCCATACTTTACTAGCGAAGGCGGCAATATCCATACTTCCCTAGTGAAGGTGTCCATATCCATACTTCTCTAGCGGAGGTGTAAATATCCATACTTCACTAGCGAAGGTGTCAATATCCATACTTCTCTAGCGAAGGCTTCAATATATATACTTCCCTAGCGATGTTGTCCATACCCTACTTCACTAGCAATGATGTCCTTATCCATACTTCCTTAGCGTCGGTTTCAATAATCATACTTCTCTAGAGAATGTGGCATCATCCATACTTCCGTAGCGAAGGCTTCAATATACATACTTCCCTAGCGAAGGCTTCAATATCCATACTTCCCTAGCCAAGGCTTCAATATCCATACTTCCTTAGCCAAGGCTTTCTTGACATCCATACTTACCTAGCGACGGTTGCAATATCCATACTTCCCTAACGACGGTTTCAATGACAATACTTCTCTAACGAAGGTGTCAATAGCTATACTTCCATTGCGGAGATCTTAACATCCATACCTCAATACCGAAGGTTTCAAAATCCATACTTTCCCTTGCGCAGGCTTCAATATCAATACTTTTCCAGCGCAGGCTTCAATATCCATACTTCCCTAGTGAAGGCCTCAATATTCAAACTTCACTAGCGAAGGTTTCAATATTCAAACTTCCCTAGCGAAGGTTCCAATACCCATACTTCCCAAGCGAAGGTTTCAATGCCCATACTTACCTAGCGAAGGTTTCAATACCCATACTTACCTAGCGAAGGTTTCAATACCCCTACTTACCTAGCGAAGGTTTCAATACCCATACTTACCTAGCAAAGGTTTCAATACCCCTACTTACCTAGCAAAGGTTTCAATACCCCTACTTACCTAGCAAAGGTTTCAATACCCATACTTACCTAGCAAAGGTTTCAATACCCCTACTTACCTAGCAAAGGTTTCAATACCCATACTTACCTAGCGAAGATTTCAATACCCATACTTACCTAGCAAAGGTTTCAATACCCCTACTTACCTAGCAAAGGTTTCAATACCCATACTTACCTAGCGAAGGTTGCAATACCCATACTTCCCTAGCGAAGGTTGCAATACCCATACTTCCCTAACGAAGGTTTCAATACCCATAATTACATAGCGAAGGTTTCAATACCCATACTTACCTAGCGAAGGTTTCAATACCCATACTTACCTAGCAAAGGTTTCAATACCCATACTTACCTAGCAAAGGTTGCAATACCCATACTTACCTAGCGAAGGTTTCAATACCCAAACTTACCTAGCGAAGATTTCAATACCCATACTTCCCTAGCGAAGGTTTCAATACCCAAACTTACCTAGCGAAGGTTTCAATACCCATAATTACATAGCGAAGGTTTCAATACCCATACTTACCTAGCAAAGGTTTCAATACCCATACTTCCCTAGCGAAGGTTTCAATACCCATACTTACCTAGCAAAGGTTGCAATACCCATACTTACCTAGCGAAGGTTTCAATACCCATACTTCCCTAGCGAAGGTTTCAATACCCATAATTACATAGCGAAGGTTTCAATACCCAAACTTACCTAGCGAAGGTTTCAATACCCATACTTAACTAGCGAAGGTTTCAATACCCATACTTACCTAGCGAAGGTTGCAATACCCATTCTTACCTAGCGAAGGTTTCAATACCCATACTTCCCTAGCGAAGGTTGCAATACCCATTCTTACCTAGCGAAGGTTTCAATACCCATACTTCCCTAGCGAAGGTTTCAATACCCATAATTACATAGCGAAGGTTGCAATACCCATACTTACCTAGCGAAGGTTTCAATACCCATAATTACCTAACGAAGGTTTCAATACCCATACTTACCTAAGGAAGGTTTCAATACCCATACTTCCCTAGCGAAGGTTGCAATACCCATACTTACCTAGCGAAGGTTTCAATACCCATACTTCCCTAGCGAAGGTTTCAATACCCATACTTACCTAGCGAAGGTTGCAATACCCATTCTTACCTAGCGAAGGTTTCAATACCCATACTTCCCTAGCGAAGGTTTCAATACCCATACTTCCGTAGCGAAGGCTTCAATATACATACTTCCCTTGCGAAGGTTTCAATACCCATACTTACCTAACGAAGGTTGCAATACCCATACTTACCTAGCGAAGATTTCAATACCCATAATTACCTAACGAAGGTTTCAATACCCATACTTACCTAGCAAAGGTTTCAATACCCATACTTACCTAGCAAAGGTTTCAATACCCATACTTACCTAGCGAAGATTTCAATACCCATAATTACATAGCGAAGGTTTCAATACCCATACTTACCTAGCGAAGATTTCAATACCCATAATTACCTAACGAAGGTTTCAATACCCATACTTACCTAGCGAAGGTTTCAATACCCATACTTACCTAGTGAAGGTTGCAATACCCATACTTCCCTAACGAAGGTTTCAATACCCATACTTACATAGCGAAGGTTTCAATACCCATACTTACCTAGTGAAGGTTGCAATACCCATACTTCCCTAACGAAGGTTTCAATACCCATACTTACCTAGCGAAGGTTGCAATACCCATACTTCCCTAACGAAGGTTGCAATACCCATACTTACCTAGTGAAGGTTTCAATACCCATACTTACATAGCAAGGGTTTCAATACCCATACTTCCCTAGCAAAGGTTGCAATACCCATACTTCCCTAGCGAAGGTTGCAATACCCATACTTCCCTAACGAAGGTTTCAATACCCATAATTACATAGCGAAGGTTTCAATACCCCTACTTAACTAGCAAAGGTTTCAATACCCATACTTACCTAGTGAAGGTTTCAATACCCATACTTACCTAGTGAAGGTTTCAATACCCATACTTACCTAACGAAGGTTTCAATACCCATAATTACATAGCGAAGGTTTCAATACCCATACTTACATAGCGAAGGTTTCAATACCCATACTTACCTAGCAAAGGTTTCAATACCCATACTTACCTAGCGAAGGTTTCAATACCCATACTTACCTAACGAAGGTTTCAATACCCATACTTACCTAGCGAAGGTTTCAATACCCATACTTAACTAGCGAAGGTTTCAATACCCATACTTACCTAGCGAAGGTTTCAATACCCATACTTCCCTGGCGAAGGTTTCAAGCTCTATGTCATCAAACCTGGTTGGATACTTCAATTCCTACTTCCTCAATGTTTTGACAATGTATTACTTTGAAACCCTCCATTAGCAAGGTCTTAAAACCAAATTTACACCAATATAAGAATCAGAAAGAATAAAATTATTGCCGTAAACAATCAAAATGTCTTTCTGATGTAAGAATGATTTGCTTCACACCTTCATTTCGTTAATGATTGATATCTAAACAACAAGTCTGCATTCAATGCTAATATGTATATAAAAAAAAGTGTAAGTAATTACTGGACATAAAACAATCCAATACAACAATTAATGCAACAAATGTATTGATCTGTGGGGAAAAACAGAGTTCATACACATTACGATTTTTATCATACAGTCATAAGCTTGAAGTTGTGAACGTTTAAAATATATAGGCGACTATGAACACAAGTGGTTTGTCAATTTTTCAAGCGAGATTATCCTTGGAACGAAAACGAAAACCAAATGACATGGATTGGAAAAGAGCATTTAATGACATACTTAACTAGGACGCAAAAACAGAAGCCGTCACTATGCTAATAAGAACTTGATTTATCTTTAAAAAGATTAATGCAATCCCATCGGTTTACTTACTTGTGGTTAACTTAAGCTGGTCAACCAAAATATTGTAACTTAATATACATCAAATCTATGATCAACACAACACTATTTTTATTCATCTATAAATAATTCCATGCGTTTGTCTTTTCCACTTGAAAAAAACTTATTAAAAATTATGCAGTCGCAATTAAGTGGAAAAGAAAAGGAAAGAAACTCACCCTTATTGTATATGTTTATACTTGGCTTTAAATAAAGTTCTGTTCTATTCTGTTCTGTTCTAAACATGGCTAAATATATGTAAATTGCCAATTTCACAACAACGAAATTTGTATCTTTATACTTAGTATCAAGGACATGATAACTTGGAAAGTTTCTATCATCTCCTAAAAACATCTGAGATCGGATTGAGAAAATAAATTAATATGCGAAATGAATGAATTTCTCTTTTTGAGCGATTTCTCCTTTTCTCTCAATAATTTATAGAGTCATCTGCAAAATAATGGGAAAATGACGACGATGTTCGGTAATAGGCATAGGCGTAGGAGCCGGGGGCCCGACCCCTCCCCCCATATCTAGACCGCGGGGCCAGAGCATACTTTGCCCCCAGATGAGCAAGTCTTATATTTCAGATTTCCGGATTTCTACCTCTGACCTTGACAGTGGATATACACATATTTGAACCGACCAATCAGAATTCGTTATTTTGAAAATGTAAACAAACAGGTTGTTGATAAACATGATTGAATTGGAGACAACTATATTTCAAGCACAAAATAACCTATTTTAAATGAGTCTTTTTAATATGGTCTCAATGCATCCCTAAACTAATTCTCATGACTTTTATGAACATAATACAAGAACTCCATATATTTTTTCAGTAATTTATTTGTACTCCTCTCCTTTGATGTGCCTTTAACAGAGGAATAAATATAAATGTGTATTTTTGTGCTTTATATCATACCAATTCGCCTTTTGTTACTAACAATAACCAAAACAGTTTTGACGTCATCATCGCAAATGGCAATCTGAATACATCGGGTTTATCCAATGAAACTCAGCTCACGGAAATATCCGAGTAGTTTCGACTGACGAAAACAGTGAAGCAAAACAACTCTAAGCAGTCAGGCCCTATGTTATATTCAAGTATAAACTTATTTTTTATGATATAAATTAGACGAACCCGTGGCTGTGACAACATGGTCGCTGTCACTCTTAGTTTAAATCAATACAATTGATTTCCGCGTGAGATGGAGACCTGGCCTATCCTTTTTTCTTTTTCTTTTGGTTATTTTGTATTAATTAAGATACATATTTTCTTACGCTTTCTTTTTATTCATTTAATGATATTAAATTTGTAGATGCATGATTAGTCATGAGAAAGTTTAGGAACATTTATTCTTAGACCGGTCCTCATCTGAAGTCCCCCCCCATGTTGAAACCGCTCCTACGCCTATGATGGAGGGGCCTTCGTTTACAAAATAATATCAAATGGCATTGTATTGTATCATATCACTTATTACCGTATAACCATAGTATAGCGGCGCTTATTTGAATTTATTCAACTTGCTTTGTTATATGCAAATGTTCTCGTATGACATAACAAATAAAACTATTGTTCAATCTATGATTTATTCGCAAATATTTTGTTTACCTTTTCTACGTATTTATATCCCGGAGTGCAGGGTGTGCGAGATCTGATTTTGATTTACTTGTCCATAAATGCCAAATCCTTTTGCTGCACTTGTCTGCATAGTGGTTGTATAGTAATTTTCAGTAATAAATTCATCTAGTCATCAGTCCGTTAGGGCTTTTGGACATCCTGGGCGATACGGGCGATTGGTTTTGCAAAGAGAATTAATGACGGCGGCATAACATGAGGAGTGTTTACTCCAACCATACCACTTACATCTAAACGTGATATAAAATTCACAAATTCCGAACACTGAAGAAGACCACGAGTGTATTGACAAAGATTATTGACATTGACAAAGATTATTGACATATCGACAGTCAAACTAAAAAAAAGAGGTCCATTGCACAGACTGGAATAGACCGAAAGACGTGTGTGCGTCTTGAAAGGGTTGATATGATATCCGGAACATAAACCATAAGTCAATGGTGTGAAAGTTTCAAGATCAAAGGAACTCGACTGCCAACATCGTGGGATAATTATTCTCGCTCAATGTAACTTCGAGTCTTTGTGCTACCTATAAACGTGAGCAGACTACAGCACCGAGTTTCGGTACAGCAATTCGTAGCCAAAACAAATGCGGAAAAGGGATTGGTAACGCTGTCCGAATGTCCCGACTTCTTGTGACATTTCTAAAATCAGTGATATTTAACTGTAAACAATTACGGCAATGTAGCAAACCATCAAGAGTGAAAACAACGCGGTTTACCTACAGCCGTTGATGCGCTTTACATCCACGAATAAACGTACTCAAACATAAGCAATTGTACACAGGAATTTTTTCCACTAAATTCAATATACCATATATTGAAATCACTTTATTTCTCTCAAAGTATTAAGCAATTGTGTTGCCTATTGCCGTTTGAAAATGTTACGGCAACATAATAAATATTGGTTGCATAACTTGTAACGCAGTTTGATAACGAATTGGGTGAAAGGCTCTATCCTTGTATCGCAATAGACAAATAGATAGAAACAACTACCAGAACAAGAAATATCCAACTCTTTAATCAATCAACCATCAAACCCCAGAACAAATATCAACCAACTTTTTAAGCAATCTACCATCAAACCCCGGAACAAATCTTAACCAACTATATAAGCAATCAACCATCAAACGCCGCAACAAATCTTTACCAACTATATAAGCAATCTACCATCAAACGCCGGAACAAATCTTAACCAACTAAATAAGCAATCAACCATCAAACCCCAGAACAAATATTAACCAACTTTTTAAGCAATCTACCATCAAACGCCGGAACAAATCTTAACCAACTATATAAGCAATCAACCATCAAATCCCAGAACAAATCTTAACCAACTATATAAGCAATCTACCATCAAACACCGGAACAAATCTTAACCAACTAAATAAGCAATCGACCATCAAACCCCGCAACAAATCTTGACCAACCATATAAGCAATCTACCATCAAACGCCGGAACAAATCTTAACCAACTATATAAGCAATCTACCATCAAACACCGGAACAAATCTTAACCAACTAAATAAGCAATCGACCATCAAACCCCGCAACAATACTTAACCAACCATATAAGCAATCTACCATCAAACGCCGCAACAAATCTTAACCAACTAAATAAGCAATCTACCATCAAACCCCAGAACAAATATTAACCAACTAAATAAGCAATCTACCATCAAACCCCAGAACAGATCTTAACCATTTATATAAGCAATCTACCATCAAACGCCGGAACAAATCTTAACCAACTATATGAGCAATCGACCATCAAACCCCGCAACAAATCTTGACCAACCATATAAGCAATCTACCATCAAACGCCGGAACAAATCTTAACCAACTATATAAGCAATCTACCATCAAACACCGGAACAAATCTTAACCAACTAAATAAGCAATCGACCATCAAACCCCGCAACAATACTTAACCAACCATATAAGCAATCTACCATCAAACGCCGCAACAAATCTTAACCAACTAAATAAGCAATCGACCATCAAACCCCAGAACAAATATTAACCAACTATATGAGCAATCTACCATCAAACCCCAGAACAAATCTTTACCAACTATATAACCAATCTACAATCAAACCCCAGAACAAATATTAACCAACTATATAAGCAATCTACCATCAAACCCCGGAACAAATCTTAACCAACTATATAAGCAATCAACCATCAAATCCCAGAACAAATCTTAACCAACTAAATAAGCAATCAACCATCAAACCCCAGAACAAATATTAACCAACTATATAAGCAATCTACCATCAAACCCCGGAACAAATCTTAACCAACTATATAAGCAATCAACCATCAAATCCCAGAACAAATCTTAACCAACTATATAAGCAATATACCATCAAACGCCGGAACAAATCTTAACCAACTATATTAGAAATCGACCATCAAACCCCAGAACAAATCTTAACCAACTATATAAGCAATCTACCATCAAACGCCGGAACAAATCTTTACCAACTATATAAGCAATCTACCATCAAACGCCGGAACAAATCTCAACCAACTATATAAGCAATCTACAATCAAACACCCGAACAAATCTTAACCAACTATATAAGCAATCAACCATCAAACCCCAGAACAGATCTTAACCATTTATATAAGCAATCTACCATCAAACGCCGGAACAAATCTTAACCAACTATATTAGAAATCGACCATCAAACCCAAGAACAAATCTTAACCAACTATATAAGCAATCTACCATCAAACGCCGGAACAAATCTTCACCAACTATATAAGCAATCTACCATCAAACGCCGGGACAAATCTTAACCAACTAAATAAGCAATCGACCATCAAACCCCGGAACAAATCTTAACCAACTATATAAGCAATCTACCTTCAAACACCGGAACAAATCTTAACCAACTATATAAGCAATCTACCATCAAACGCCGGAACAAATCTTAACCAACAATTAAATCAATTGACCATCAAACCCCGGAACAAGTCTTAACCAACTCTTTATCCAATCGACCATTAAACCCCGAAATAACGCATAACCAACTTTTTATTCAATCGACCATCAAACGCCGGAACAAGTCTTGACCAACTTTTTGATCAAGCGACCATCAAACACCGGAACAAATCTTAACCAACTCTTTGATCAAGCGACCATCAAACACCGGAACAAGTCTTAACCAACTCTTAAATCAAGCGACCATTAAACCCCTGAATAATGCATAGCCAACTCTTTATACAGTCGATCATCAAACACCGGAACAAATCTTAACCAACTCTTTGATTAATTGACCATTAAACACCGGAACAAGTCTTAACCAACTCTTTGATCAAGCGACCATCAAACACCGGAACAAGTCTTAACCAACTCTTAAATGAAGCGACCATTAAACCCCGGAATAATGCATAGCCAACTCTTTATTCAATCGACCATCAAACACCGGAACAAATCTTAACCAACTCTTTGATCAATCGACCATCAAACCCCGGGATAACGCATAACCAACTCTTTACTAAATCGACCATCAAACACCGGAACAAGTCTTAACCAACTCTATCGATTAGCAATCGACCAATTTTCACACCTCTCTAAGCAGAAGTCCAAACTTGTCTACAGCTGTAAAGCTATGTTAATTGTGACATTCGTAATAAATATATATATATATATATGTGTATATATTTATATATATAAATAATCATCATTTATTTTTAATATTGAAGACTAAGTGGGAAATGTGTTCTGTATACGAAATGGGGATTGATAATTCTTAGAGGCGAAGACGAAATGGGAATTTGACTTGTAGACGAAATGTGGCATGTGCACACCTTATTTCCTTCGTGCGCAATCATCAAAATAGGTAAAAGTCTTTACTTAAAGTATCAAAATGGACAAAATTTTCTTTTCTCCTTTTTAAAATGAAAAAAAAACCGGGTGTCAACAACTTTAGACACAGATATTAAACATGGTATTTTGTTCACCGACAGACAAGGATTGTTAAAATCAACTTTTTAACATTTGTAACTCATAGAGGGCAATTTATGGGATAGTCCTTTAAATGCATGCATGTTATCCAAGAGTGAAATAATAATAAACGTCAGACGATAGGATTGCCTCGAATAATTAGTGAAGCGATTTCTCTCGCCTGCGTGAGTGTAGTGTATTATAGCGTCGACACTTGTACCGCAATGAAAACAGTTAAAGCACCGACTATAAAAACACATATGATTAATAAAAACGTGTTAAACAGGTGGGCCATCCCAGTACGCTTTGTAGAGGGAGTGATAGCAGTGTGTTTGTATTACTTTACATACCGTTATGGTGTTAAAACTGAAGTCACTTTGAAAACAAAACAAAAATACAGGCGATGCAGGCTCATTGATATAATGTGGTATGTGAAATTGGTTAGATATCATAACACAATGAGTGCTGTGTTTTGTTTCATATGATAAACATCGAAGGGAAATCCGCGAAAGAATGAATGAATGAATGGTGCCAACGTTTTATTTTCCGAAGATGCATTTCTGCAACAATCTACATGCAAAGTAGCTAGTAATCTAGAAAATAAATAGTGGTACGGGTCATGCCAAATAGAGGATGCGGTAGAATTAGAACAGATACATATGGTATCGTTCTTGGTGCTTTGAAATATAACCTAAATATTGCTTTGATCATCACATCCAAATGATTCCTAGGATGAAAAGATGTAAGATGATTTCCAACGAAGACAATCTAGATGAATGGTGGTTCTAGGACTTCCTTATAGCCAAATTCGACAGAGAGTCCATTCTAATTTACATTTCACAAACAGCTATGTATGAATGATGGATACGCTTGACACATTTTGATTTCCGAATAGAAAATGTCTTTACTGTGAGGAACAATATACGATGAATATCATATTATGCTTGAATTTAATTGGTATTGATATTTAAAGGTGATGCTTGTATTGAGCACTGCTAATAATCAAGATTTCAACCTTTACAAATGAATGGATAATTCCTTTAATGCTTGAGATTTTTCCAGATGGAATTTGATACCATATAGTTATACTGAATAGAAATGTCTCAACATTAACTACAGAGAGGAAGAAATGGATAAATTAACATATGGAATTTGGTCTGTGTGTGCTGAGACAATTTCAAAAACCTAATTGTGTGTCCAACCCTTTGGTGTCTAAGAACGATATCATTTATTGTTTAAAACATGCACATAGATGTGGACTTGTACTGAACTGTATCAAAAAGCTCGTAGAAATTTACCATGCGGATTTCCCTTCGATGTTTATCATATGAAACAAAACACAGCACTCATTGTTTTATGATATCTAACCAATTTCACATACCACATTATATCAATGAGCCTGTATCGCCTGTATTTTTGTTTTGTTTTCATCTATGTCTCTGGACTAGATGATCGTTCGGTTCTATTATATTGAACGTAACACCATTTCATACCAATTACCTTCGTGTATTAACTAGGAAGAGATAACATGTACAACTTTATTAATACACAACACAAAAGATCGGTGAACGACAGGGCATTTTACCGGTCGGATGGAATTGTGTTTTGAAAGGAATTTGTTTCATTGGTGGGATTGACGTCTTCTATCTAAGTTGCTTTAAACACGTAGTTCCCTACACAGGTCAAGACCAAAGACAAGTCATCTCACATGTAGGCGGTTTCAATATCATTACTTTCCTGGTGTCCAATATCCCTTGGATACTTCCCTAGCAAGCGAGAGAGAGAGAGAGAGAGAGAGAGAGAGAGAGAGAGAGAGAGAGAGAGAGAGAGAGAGAGAGAGAGAGAGAGAGAGAGAGAGAGAGAGAGAGAAGGAGAGAGATGGAAGGAGAGAGAAAGAGAGAGAGGAGAGAGATGGAAGGAGAGAGAGAGAGAGATGGAAGGAGAGAGAGAGAGAGAGAGGGAAGGAGAGAGAGAGAGAGAGAGAGAG
>OX401406.1:11459856-11481850 GCA_947846245.1 Cerastoderma edule | reverse complement strand
AAACCCTGAAACTCAAGCATGACGAATGAAATTGAGCGTAATTGTTTAGTTCTTTGTCTTCAAAACATTTACCCCACCCACGGAAGGGTAACAGAGAAAATATTTACCTTGTTATTGACGTAACGAAAGTTTCAAATTCACATTTCGTAAATACCGTTTTATGCCCGCAACTTTACGTTTACATCGGTTCTTCTTGTGTCATCTTTCTGTTTGTATTTTTGAATTTGTTGACCTTTTTCGCTCTCCACTATTCCGACATGATGTTTACATTCGTCTACCGGATTAGGCGGTTGCGTTCTCTTCCGTATCTTAATGTTTCAATCCTTAAAATATGTGCACTTATTCTCCTTTTCGTTATATTACTTCTCTTGTAAAACGATCCTATTGAATAGAGATATTGCTCCAAATTGAGATATCTTTTTGTGATAATATATATTGTGCTTAGAACAGCGTTACTTGATACATCAGATTACCATTTTTGATAAAAATTATCGATTACCCTTTGTTTGAATTCCAATAAAAACACTTTTCTATCGACAACATTACTGTTATCAAAAACGTAAGAAAAGCCATAATCATTTAACAGTTGTTTTACACTGTAAATCAAACCTTCATTACCCTTCAAATATATCTCATGTGCATTCCTAAATACGGTCTGCAATATAATATTATCAGTTTATGATAACATAAGCCAATATTTGATAATTTGAACATATCTATCTATATATAATGGATATCGCCCAAGTTCGCCATATACGGCTGCATTGCAAGCACTGCTTTTCACCCCTAAGATCCATTCACAGAACTTAAAGGCCTAGTTTAGTCCTTCTTTAATTGACCCCCCCCCCAAAAACCAATAACCAGATGCCCACCCGGTGTGATGACCAGCTGTGATAATTAATTGGGATTACGTAATACCATGTATAGCCAAACTGATGGGTTTTCTTTTGACAATTTTTTTTAAAGAGGACATTTAAGCAGCAGAATTGATTTTTTTTTCAATTAGGCTTCAATTTTTTTTTTGAAGTTTGAAAGGTTTTTTAGTAGGTTTTTCTTCTATTTTTTCAATTTGTGCCTTATATAAAGATCATTTTACGTAATTATGACTTGCAGCTTAGTTATAGTTCCTCTGTAGTCTCATCATCATCATCATCATCATCATCATCAACATTATCATCAAAATCATCATCATCATCAACATCATCATCATCAACATTATCATCAAAATCACCATCATCATCATCATCATCAACATTATCATCAAAAGCATCATCATCATCATCATTGTTATAAGTATAACGAGTGAAAATTTATGGAATAACTAACTTATCATTTTCTTCACATTTCTTAACAGTTTATTAAGAAAAATCCACTAATCTTGTCAATCATTGTTTTAAATAAAGAAATCAAGAATTCAACATTTATTTCTTATTGATATTCCACATTATGAAAATCGAAGCAGAATGACATTTTTTCTATGTAAGACTTGAAATATATTTTTGGAATTTTGGATGGGTTTTTAATAGAGGACTGTTTTTTTAATTTGTACCTTGAATAAAGATTAATTTATGTAAGAATGACTTGCAGCAGGGAATGTTATAGTTCCTCTGAGGTATATCATCATCATCACCATAGTATATCATCATCATCATCCATTTTATAACTTTGACAAGTGCTAGTTCATTGAACAACTAACTCATTTTTTTTTTATATTTCATAGTTTATTAAGAAAAATCTATTAATCATGTAAATCCTTGTTTTAGATAAAGAAAGCTATAACCAAACACGTATTTCTTATCAATATTCTACATCATGAGAAACCGAAGGGTTGGGGTATTGCATAATCTGACCACCCATTCCTTATCAAGTGATATACAGGAAATTTGCTCCATGCTGTGGAACTGTTTTGTTGCCCTGTAGGGTGCCCAGTGGGAGATAAGATACCATACATTCCAAAGACTAGGCCTTTAAAGGAATGGGTGGTCAGATTGGGGTACAGACAATTCCCCACTAGGACAATAACCCACTAGGACAATAACCCACAGGACAATTACCCACTGGACAATTACCCACCGGACAATACCCCACATTTGTGTCAAATAGGACAATTCCCCACTGGTAAAATGAAATCGTCATAAACTTTTTTTTTCAAGAATCTGAATTAAATAAGTATTAAAATATATTTTCAAACCATTATCTTCAATTCACACATGAAAATATATTTATATTACAATAGCCAAACAAATATCACATGGTTGAAAAAAGGTCAAAAGATTGGTCCTTTCACAAATCTTTTTGTAATGAGAATGATGACAATTCCCCACTTTTAATAAATGATAGCAATAAAATATATCTTTTGATATATTCATGAATCTTTACTATTGAGGCAATAGATTAAAACTAATAAAAAGTCAGTGATCATGGATTTAAGCGTATTATTTGTCCATAATGTAAATGTAGATCAGAATGAATTGCAATTCAAATATCCTATCAATAATAATCAACCCATTTATTGATTTAGGCAATTGAAAACAGTTAATTGATAAATTTGTATTTTGGTAAGCTTATTAATTTTGGATTTGGGTTGAATTAACGATTGCTTTGCTCCACACCTTTAATCATCCTTTGGCTACACCTTGATAACAAGGTCTTTAATTGATATTTGATATATCATGTTTTTCAGTCTGTGTTGGATTTCCACATCTTAATTCTTCATTTCTTATTTCTTTTAAAATTGTTTTATCATCCCTATGCTTTCTAATATTTTATCCCATTAGACCCCACACTCCATCTACTTGAAATATGTTAGCATTTAAAAATCAATATCAAAAGAATTCACAAAGAGTCTTTTAATTAGTCTCTTCAATATTTGCAAAGTAAAGTATTTCATAATTAGTGAAAATTTTGAATCAACAGTCCAATTAATTGGTCATTGATATTAACTTGATTTTTCAAAACTACTGATAATAAATTGTTACATGCATTCTGTACAATTCTTTTATCAGTATATATTTTTGTAGACAAAAAAGGAACAATGCTACAAGTCTCTATTTTGATAATTTCCCACTCTTATTTTCATTGTTGATTATTACAGATAACGTAAATAATGCAAAATCTACGTTATAAATAAAAAGAAAACATCATTAATTTGAACATATGCTTTATATCAAATAGTGGGTAATTGTCCCAGTGGGCAATTGTCCTAGTGGGGAATCTTCCTAGTGGGGAATTGTCCTGTGGGTTATTGTCCTAGTGGGGAATCGTCCTAGTGGGGTATTGTCCTACACCCGGTCAGATTATGCAATACCCCAACCCTTCGGTTTCTCATGATGTAGAATATTTTTCTTAATAAACTGACAAGAAATATAAAAAAATAATGAGTTAGTTGTTCAATGAACTAGCACTTGTCAAAGTTATAAAATGGATGATGATGATGATACAGGGTATAGTTTTATAATGTTTATCGCACTATGCGGAGTTAACTCTTCCAATAGCTATATACAATACAGTATAACAGGTTTTTGTATTTTGATAGTTCAAAAGTGAATACGATAAAATCTACGAATGCACAATATAGCCGTTTTTAGATAAGATTATTTCATACAAAAAATGCATCCACGGTTCCCCTTCCTTTCCGAAATCCAAACTGTGCATCAGATAATAAACCATGTTCCGTGTACAATTTTTCAATCCGTGCGTCTAAGACACTTGCTAAATGTTTACCATAATTACTCAATAAAGTAATACCCCTATAGTGCGTTACGTAGTTAGATATGCTAGAATCATCAAATACTAGGGTAAAACTATTTCATCTGATAATATAATTATTTCTACTTTGTATAATAACTTACTAGAGAGCAGTAATAGAGGAATATTTAATTGGTGCATTCATGTTAAAGATATTTTATTTCAATAGGGATTTGGTTATGTCTGGCTAGACCCAAGTTCCGTTGATCATAAATATTTCATAGAGTTTTTAAACAACGGGTTATTGACGAATTTAAACAAAAGTTGATAGGTTCATTAGATGCTTCTACTGTGCTTTTTACGTACAAATTTGTAAAAAATACCTTTAGTATAGATTAGTATCTTAATGTATTACCCTATAAATGGAGTATCTATATTTCAAAATTCCGACTTTCTTCTCACCATCTGAGAATTGAGACTTGGCAATACGGTCCGAGTAGGGTAGAAAGATCTGAACGGCGTTATTTGATATGTAATAATAATAATGAAATAGAGGACGAGTTCCATATAGATATTTAAAAAGATATTCTTATTTAAGACCTAATATGTACAAATTCATAAAACTTTTAAATGTCAATAAAAGACAAATTCTTATAAATTTGCCAAAGTTTATAAAGGAAGCATTTACACTAAGAGCTAGTAGTATGTACAACATTGAGGCATCAACAATACAGGGTATAGTTTTATAATGTTTATCGCACTATGCGGAGTTAACTCTTCCAGTAGCTATATACAATACAGTATAACAGGTTTTGGTATTTTGATAGTTCAAAAGTGAATACGATGAAAGCACTTTTTATGATGTTACTGTTCAGTTTTATTTATATTTGTGACAAGAAACTATAGTTTACGTCTTGAATAAAATATTGTCATTGTCATTGTCGTAACCTATACACTGTCATCATGTTTAATAAGACTGGCATCCTTTCATGGTTGCAATTTCAGTTTGATGATAATAAACATACTAAGCAGTGCGGTTTATTGGTAAAATATACTTAGATCTGTATAAAGCAAGAAAGGTGAAAAAATGTTAATAATAAACGCTCAGAGATTGAAATTGTTCCAGAAGATCAACTTGTTACTGACACATCTTTTTTACGCATTACAGCAGATATGAATTTCGCTATTTTTCTTATAATAACCGTGTTCGTATTAGTCATCAGGCTGTAAAAGTGTCTCATATCATGACCTCCATTGTACCAAGAATATAATAGTGTGTATCTTTCTACACTATAGAGGATTCAGTGAAAAAATGCATGGTATTCATCTTCTAGAAATAGAGACCTATCGTTCATAAAAAAATGCATACCTGTTCTGTATTCTCTTTCAATATTAAAATGCCTGCCTACCTCTATATTAAGTTTATGATTAGAACATCTGAATATTGCTTACCACTTTCTTAGATGCGGAGAAATATCTAAGTTCTAAGATGGTGAGACGAAAGTCGGAATTTTGAAATAAAAATTCTTCATTTATAGGGTAATATATCGAGATAATAATCGATACCAAAGATACTTTTTATATTGTTGTACGTAAAAAGCATAGTAGAAGCATTTAATAACCCCATCAAGTTTTGTTTAAATTCGTTTATTACTCTTTGTTTAAAAAGTCTATGAAAATATTTGTGATCGACCGAACTTGTGTTGATTCAGACATAACCAAATCCATATTTAAATAAAACATCTTTGACATAAGTGCACCAATTTAAACTACCGTCATCACTTTTCTCTAATAAGTTTCTATACAAAGTAGATATGATTATGATGATAAACATGACATATCGTAACAGAGTGTAAATACATCTAGAAATGTGAAAAAATACAATCACCGGTGGCATCGAGATTGCTAGTCAAAATGACGCATGATAAATCAAAGATACTTACACAGGAACATTAATAGAAATGTTTTTTTTTTAATTTAACATATTACTCAACGCTGGATTATTGATTCTTGTAAACCCCCAATCTAGATAAAATTGATCGCGTTCAGTATTGAAACAGTCACAATGAAAGAGATAGTGTGACTCAGATCCAACTTGGCTTTGGGAACAAAGATATCATAATCGATTTTCATAAAGTATTAAATCATACCTAAGGCGTTCGACTGGTAATTTGAAATTCGCCGTCCTGAAATCTAATTAGTGTTGAGTTCTCTGTAAAATCTTAAGATAATGTTCTAAACAGTATATCGTTTTAAAGCTCGAGTAAGATATTCCTTTATTTGAATCCTTTAGTTGTGAAGACCATGACTGTTTATACTGGTCGATCAAAGTTTTTTTGACAAGATTGCTGATACTCATATTTGTAATCAGACAAGGGCATTCAAATCAACAAAGTGTGAAATGCAGACATGCATTCAATTAGCAATCAACATCTGATTTACCGCTGATTTAATAGATCGATAATATTTTGCGTATTTGCTTAGATAGGTGAATAGACGCAAAACATGACAAGAAAGGAATTCCTCAATTTATGATATTAAATCAGAAAATTTCTCCTATAACGAAGATTCAGTAATATAGAATCCAGTTAGACGAAACGACTTTCGTCAACACTCTAATTTGCTTTGTAGACGGAGCGACAGTAAGACTAAACGACTTGAACCCCAATAATTAGGCAATTGTTTGGATGCTCGTTTAGCCATGTTACTCACAAAGGTTATGTCAATGAAATCCCGCTATTGGCGTACACTGGCTCTATGGTGTGGCCGGTTATTGATAACGGCTCAACAATTTGGGATTTGAAGTCTAATTCTTGTATAAATTCTACTCATAACAGAGCTCTACGTTTTGTTTTAGGAGTAGGTAAATATACACCTAATGCTGTAATTGCAGGCGATATGGGTTGGGATCCTCCTATAATACGCCAATGGAAGTCTATATGTAATGTTTGGTGACGTTTGTCAGACATCCTTCTTTAAGAACAAATAGACGCGTTGCACTTTGGTCACAGTCAAAAGCGAATGTCAGTTGTAAAAATTGGTTTATTCAGTTAAAAGAGAATTTATTGCTTTAGACTGTCTAGACTATAGTACTATCAATCAACATGTAAAAAGAAAAACATTATTTGATAAAGTTAAGCCAAAATTATTTGACACATTTGTAAATGAATGGAAGTCATCTGTTACAAGAATAACCGGTATTCGAAATGTGGGTCAAACTAAATTAAGAAATCACGCACAGTTTAAATCTGTTTTTATAACTGAGCAATATTGTAAATTGATAATGCCAGTCCAACACCGGTCTGCCTTTAATAAATTTCGTTGTGGCGTAGCCCCATTACGTATGGAAACTGGCCAATATGATAATTCAAATGTTGAGGATAGAAAGTGTCATTTTTGTAACAGCGTAGAAGACGAATGTCATGTTCTATTTAACTGTCATATGTATAATAATTATAGTCAATAACTGTTTATAAAAGCTAAACAAGAATGCCCAGAGTTTCCTGATAAGTCTAATATTGATTAACTGAGTATTGTATTTGTCAAACCAAACTTGATAAGGATTAGTGCCAAAACCTGTTTTAATATTCTTAAACGTCGCTCCTTTTATCTGTGTAAATAATGTCTTTATTTTTTTTCAGTACTTTCAGCACTTTTATTTATAACAAGAGTTGGCTAATTATTAATCCTTTCTCGAACTGATCGAAGGGTACGTTCCAATTCTTAAAAGATAATTTCAGTAATGTGCAATAATGCAAATATGCACTCCATATTTCTTTTTCATCTAAAATTGTTTTTAAAACTTGCATCCTAAAAGAATAAGTAACTCAATTTTGATTTTACGTTGTTATTATCATGTATTTTATAATAATTATAATAATTTGTAATTTATGTTTAATGTTGACAGTTGTCTCTTAAAATTGAATGGCCATATACATATATTTTAATGTTTTTAGGCTAATTATATGCTTTTATATGTATAGAAATGTATGTGTATATGGATGAGATTTTAATAAAGATTAAATATACTTACAATACTTTATGATGGCGTATATATCACTGCATATGAACAAATCCCACCGACAAAACGCCGTTTTACCTCGATTTTGTCAAATATTTATCACTGGATCGAGTGCTAGTAAATACAGTTGCACTCTAACGAGATACTTGTCAGGCTTTTTCCATCGGTGATTAGCATCTGTTCATCGCTAACTATACAATCCAATACAAAATTTTCATTTCACTCAATTCCTTTTACAGAAGACATGAGGATAAAATAACATGAAACACAATGAAACGAGGCGTCTGTTTTGTGACTCTCACTGTCTCTACCTCTCTATTTCTACCTCTCTATCTCTACCTCTCTATCTCTTCCTCTCTATCTATATTTCTCTATCTGTATCTCTCTATCTCTACCTCTCTATTATCTCTCATATATCACAATGTCCATATATCACTTTCTCTCCATTTTCATGCCACTGACAAAAAAACATATGATTACGGTTTTAAAGAGAAAGTTTAAGCAGAAACATGAATCAAATGCGTGTTAAACGCATCACAAAAATATACTTTGAACTATGAGTTCGCTAAACACAATGTTTATATAGATACATATCATTTGTATATATGGTAATTTGTTAAAACAGAGTAACTTTAGAATAGATTCAAGATAGCTTTGATGATTTTGCAGGGCCGAATTCTTTAGATTTGCAGTTTGTTAATGTTTCAAAGGTAAAACTGTTCTTTCTGTTTATAAATATTTTCGGAATTAGTAATTATTTTTTTTATTCAATATACATGTTCATCCGAGAAGATAGTAAATTTCGTCAATTACGTTGTTGTTGCATGGAGTACACTGTACATGTTCTTTCATCTAGATCCACGTTTGACCATCTTCCATGCTCAATTGGTAATATGTGGTTATTTGTTCGGAACTTAATCATGTATGGAAGTAGTGGCCGGGGGATTTCTATAAGAAAACGTTCAAAGCCAAATGTCTTTTTAATGAGTTGTAAGTGTAGCAACTGTTATTATTTTCTATTATCCGGTGCCATTAATTTATGAACAAATCTTTTAGTTTTTGTTTAACAGTAAGTTTTAACAATAT
Organism: Cerastoderma edule; assembly: GCA_947846245.1. Taxonomy (NCBI): domain Eukaryota; kingdom Metazoa; phylum Mollusca; class Bivalvia; order Cardiida; family Cardiidae; genus Cerastoderma; species Cerastoderma edule. Next base: position 11,473,056 of record OX401406.1, on the reverse strand, counting down.
TTTGTTTGGGAAATTCTAAATATCCCAAATATTGATCAAGTCACATTTTATTAAGGTATTTTGTATGTTTCAAATCCAATTAAATAAAGGTGATACGGTGTGTTCTGTTGCTGTGTTGGTAAACAGGTGATAGATACATCTGTATACATTATGTAGTAAATTATCTGGTTTGTTTTCTGTAAGTTTAGTCAAATATGACATTATTCTAGTTTCTATTTCAATTTGTAATGGAAAAACACCTGTCTCTCCATATCAATAAAGGAAGACGTAGACTTTTTTAATTTTAGTATGTGTTTTAGAAATCCGAGTCGAACTCTTTATTTGACGTCATTATTTCCATGACCCAACAGTTCACATCCGTAGAGTAAGATTGGTTTAATATTTTTTTTTTCAAAGAGATCAAGTAGCATTTCTATAGGAAGTGTTAGTTTGTTTATTTTTCTTAGAAGACTATACATTGCTAGAGTGGCTTGTTTTGATATTGCATGTTTTGATTTGAAAAAGGACCCTGAACGACCAAACACTAATCCCAAGTACTTATATTCCTAAAAAATGTTCAGTGGAGCATTTCCAAAAGTTAAATTGTAAGTTTTATTTTTACTTTTTGAGAAGACTACAATGTTAGATTTAAAAATGTTTACTGTAAGTTTCCATTTAACACAATAAGTCGGTATATATCAAGTGCATTTGAATCCTGCTCTGTGTCCTTCTTTAAAACTTTATCGGCTTTGTAAAAAAGAATGAAAAGTTTGAAAAACACGCTGATTTCGTTATTCACGTTAATATAATTGACGTCTGGTATGGTTATACCATTAAGAATACCTGAATCATGAAAAAAGGCATGACGATCATTCAGGTATAGAGAAAAAATATCGTTTAAACGTTTTCTCCCTGTCTCAGCCCGATCATGCATGAGAAAAGCTTTGAGCACGTGGTCCCTTGACTCACACATGATTCTATGTAATTATACATGTGTTTAATTAGACGAAAACATTTTCCTTTAATATTAAATGACAACAGTTTATGCCAGACCCTTTTCCTCCAAACTGAATCAAAAGCTTGCTTTAACTCAATATATGCACAAAATAACTTTTGTTTGTTTTTGAATTCTAATTGGATTATTTTTGCAAAACAAACATGTTGTCTGTCGTGGAAAATCCTTTTCTGAATCCCGATTGACAATCATTTACACTATCGTGTGTTTCGGTATAATTATTAAATCTTTTATTCAAAATGCTCGTGAACAGTTTTCCCAGACAACTCAACAATGAAATAGGGCGATAATTTGAAGGATCATTAGGATTCCCTTATTTTTGTAGATAGGACGTATCATGCCAACTGACCATGACTTTTGGAAAACCCGAGTGTCTAACATAGATTGAATAGTTTACAATACATTTATACATGTTTAATTGACGGATAGATTGCTTTTAGATGCTCGTTTAAGATATTTACTTTGCCACACGCTTTATTGTTTTTCAGGTTCTTGATAGCATGTTCCTTTCCTGAATACGTAACTATTCCATTTCTTTCATGATTAGTATTTTGTTAATCGTTTTCGTCAGATATTGTCAAATTGGATATGTCATCATGTGTTACCTCAATATGATTAATGGATTTGAAATAGTCATATAAATCCGAATTAGCGCAGCGGGTTTTACTTGGCGGTTTATCGCTAATTAAACGTTTCCAAAATGTTTTGGGGTCTGAGTTTTTCGTTGGTTTAACTTTTCTATTTTTCTGTTTCGCTCGTTTTTTGAGTACTTGGACAGCACTGATTTGTATGTTCTACTGCATTGTTTTAAATAATGCCTATTTATGTCTGATTTGTTTGGTTTATACCGATATTTAGCCCTATAGAATAGTGCCTTGTCCCTGTCTCCCGTAAACCATAGAGATTTTTCTGTTTGAGTTTATGTATTTGACACGTATTATGAGAGATGTTTTTGTTTTTGTCTGACCAAAACAGTTTTCTGTTGCTGCATGAAGCAGATTTCCAAGTCTGTTGACGATTTTATCAACATTATTTCGCCGATATGTAACTTATCGGAGAAATATCGGTTACCAAGCGGCGATATCAGTGGTAGACAGGCACTAAATCGGTGATTGTAAAAAATCTCACCAATAGAGTTTTTTGAACATTTCAAAGTGTGTCATTGGTGTTCTTTTACCCGTCGGTTCTCGTTGTCCAATGATAATTGATAGGTGGTACATGTACATAGGTGGCAAATAGGTCATATCGGTGGTAAATCGATTCCCATAGGTTCCCAAATCAAAGCGCTGAAAGCACCGAAGGGCTAGTTGCGTAAAAAGCAAGATGATGGAGGATACATTTGAAAATTTCTTTTGGCAACATCTCGAGGAAAACAGCTACTCTTTTAGCCACCAATACTATAATTATTATATTTGTGAACAGAGATTGAACGGTAGTCTATTTTTCGAACATCATGACATTTTACGATTTCCCATGATGCAACAGTAAAAAGGGATACAACAACGCGTTTATATAATGAGAACAGTCTATCACTTGATGTTGCATTGTATAACCTTACAGAATGCTCCAGGTCTGTTGTAGGATTGCTTGAACTTACAAACTAGTTTAGTATAAATGAATTTTCCTTCCAAACATTTCAAAATGATTCTGTGTCTGTGCGAAGAAAATGATTGTTTAAACTGTGAAAACAATTGAAGTTGAAAGGTGAAAATTTACTTAACATTTCAAACGTGTTTGTAAATGATTCATGAACTTGTATCTAATAAAGAGTGAAAAAAAGATAGAAAGTGACATTGACTTTATGTTAAAGTTTAGAAAATCTATTGGTGCAACGCAGTGTGTCTTTTTATGATCAGCTACTCTTTATTCAAAGCACAAAATGCACCAAAGGTAACGTTCGCTTCTCTCGCTATTTTTTTCTACACATTGTATACCCTTTCTCTATTTTTCTGCGCATGAAAATGAAAGTTACTACGACATACGAAGTAAATTCGACAGAAAGTTACTTTGCGTATTTTGTGTATGATCGAGATATATTTCATTGAGTGACTTTAAGAGCTATATTTTCACTAGTGGCGGAATCACGAGTGAAAATATTTAGCTTTTAAGGTCACGAGATGAAATATATTTCGAACATACCCCGAAAATTACAAAATATTCTATTTATTATATACTTTATAAGTACTTTTTTTGCCTTGAAATGTTTGTTTTCTGTCAATATCCGATTTTGAAAAAATCCTTCGGCGCCCCTTTTATCGATACGGAATTCCCTGTAATGTGTGTGTGACGTCATACGTCAACATGACAGACTAAATAGATCACAGTAAAGAATGCCAAACAAGCCACCTTTGTACTTCAATTTGAAATTGTTTCAGCGACAATTTCTCGATGTAGGAACAAATAAGCAAATAGGCAATGAAATATATGTTATTAATTATACTAATATAGAAAAGGGATTAAACGCTGTAGATGAATTGACTGATTGAACATATCAATGCGCCAAAACAATGTTGATGTTAAATGGACGCCATTTTCCTCTCGCCTCGCCGCTTCAATTTTTTAACTTCGAGCAATATGTCCGATGGAAGACAATTCAATACTATCGCCACTTAGTACAGGACTTGTCATGTGTAAGAAGCGTTTAATAACTGAAATGGGCCAACAAAAAATGAATCACATGAGGTTTAAATTGTAGTATACAAACAGCATTCCTATTTTTTCCTCATTGTTTTTGCTTTTGATGATAAAACCGGGCGAGTAAAGTAAATTCTACTTCTCTCGATTTCGTAACACGGTACTTGGCGTGCATAAATTCCGATTTTGCTAGGGGGTCGAATTGAGACGAAGGGTCGAAATCAAAGGAAAAAAGCATGCATAGCGTATAAAAACAGTCATTGTTGAAATATGTTTTCTTTAAATAAGGATATTTGCTAGAAAGTATTTTGACAAATGGATGAATTGCTCATTCGGGCAATGTATCATTTTGTTACAGAAGTTTATCAAGTTCTCTGTAGTTGATGTTTTAAAATATGGAATTATTGGGTAAGACAATTAAGAAACTTCATAATCTTGTCTAATGATTATTCTAGATTAGACTGATTGGATTTATTTCAAAGTTAGATCAAGGACATTTGAGGTTTTGAATTTATTTAAAGCCTTTTGCAAAGAAAATTATTCATTTTTGAAGCTTAAGCTAAAAAGTATCATCCTCTTTTTTTTCCTGTTTAAATATTTTGTATGTGAATATTGTAAAAAAAAAAGATGATTTTCTTTATACTTTCATTTAATTGCAGGTTCACTTTCATGAAGGGAAACCACCTAGATAACATTGATGGAAACATTGAAGTTTGCAGCCAACTTTGACCTATAACAGAACAAGCCATAAACAATATATCCAAAGTGACATTTTACTCTACAGTTAAAACAGTAATTGATTATCGACAAGACCATAAAATTATGTGATTTCTAGTCCAATATCAAGGGATATATATGTTCACCAATATTGTGACTTGAAAAAAGATAAGTTTCCAACTACTCTCATTTAAGTTGTGATTAGTGTTTATCAGTCTGTCAGTTAATCATGAAAGGACTTTTTTATTCAACTCTTCTAAAACAGCCTTACCAATCAAAAAAGAAATTCCTGCTGTTAAGTTCAATTTGAACTATTGTATAACTCTGGCATTGTAAAACTATGTGATATTCAATTCAGATATTTTAGAGAAGATGTTTTGTCTTAACAGTAACAGCATAAGATTTATTCCCAATCAATTTTGTGAAAAAAATGTCCTGAAAACTAAGCACAACAATATGAGAATGAGCAACCATTGAGGGGATTTTACTAAACAAATGCTTTTACCATGATGTCATAACACATCTTGATTATTCCAAGTTTCAAACAATACATGAAAAAAAAAGGTTTGGATTCAGAATGCCTTGTTTGAGGAAATTTCCGCAAATTTCAATCAAAACGATTTCAATGGCATTTCAGAACGTCGTATTTGACCTGATAATTTGTTTATAGATAAACGTTATACATTATGACTTATGACGTCATTGCTCGTGAAAAATCGGGGTGTCCCATGGGGGAAAAAGTAGTTCCTGATATTCCCACACTTTGAAACAGTGAAAATATCCTGTGATAATCCACTGATATTACAGGGTAATCCATCGAAAAGTATATTATAATAAGATTTAGCTTTTAAAGATAAGTTGGCTTCTACGTAAAAATAATAGCATGCATGTTTAAAGAAACATAAAACTACAGTCAAACTTGTGTTAAGAGGCCAGACTATGGGACAGAGTAAATTGGCTGTTTAAGACAGGTTGGCTGCTTAACACAAATTGATGTACACTATAAATCTAACAATGGGACTTTCTGTAGTGGCTGTTTAAGGTAGGTTGGCTGCTTAAAATGGTGGCTGCTTAACACAAGTTAGACTGTAGTTTATTGACAGCCTCCCAAACCTGCTCATAACACTACAGAGACGATAAAGAGCATTACGATCGCCGAAATTGCAGACCGTTTAAATATAGGTTAGAGGCTAGATAGTGAAATTTAATATAGGTTAGAGGCTAGATAGTGAAATTTAAACGATATAGAAACCCCAAGGAAGGAGCGATAGCGACTGACGGGGTTTCTATGTCGTTTAAATTTTACTATATAGCCTCTAAACAATTTAGTGTTTAACCTACATTTCCATAGAGCGCTCTATTTGACGCTGGCAAACCACGCCTCTACGGGTATGATCTGCGAATGGCATAAAACTGCTGCTCAGTATTTTGAAATTCGACATAAACCACGCCTTCCGCGGCTGTCAATTGCATGCCAAGAATCTGCCATACCATATTTGGAAGAAGAAAACTGCACTACCCAGTGATGTAGATTGCAATGTAGTTTTGAGTTTAACCCGTTACTCCATAATTTATTCCTCACCTACAGCAGAAAACTTGAGAAGCCCTTGTGACAAAAGAAGAAATTGTCTTCTTTTGTCTGTTGATGCTTTCAATTTGTACCCGTCACATTATTCCTACTGGGGTAAAAGGTTAATATAGTTCAGTTTCTTTTTTCTCAACGATGTTAGGATACCCAGTTAATTGTAATTCCTTTTTATCTATTTCTGTGTTTATTTCTCCCCCGCGACGTCACAGCGATCTTTCAATCGCTACCGTAGGCTAGGCTTACACGTGTCATTGATTTGGAGGTGGAGCCTAAAACTACACATTTATGCGCATGCGTGATACCAGAATAATAGTCTCATAGAGCCCAGATAGAACACTCGAATAGTAGTTTATGGAAAATAAACCAACAAAAAATTCAAATTGAGGCATTCTCATTGGATGAAAATGTAGGTTAAACACTAAACAGGTTTATTGTGTAAACAACAATCTAAACTTAACATTAACGCATCGCTTCTGTCAAGCGAATTTGGTCGAACAAGGAGGAAACCAAACAACGAAAAACGTTATTTTCTAGTCTTGCTCAGTTTGATAAGAATTAAATAAAAACTTTTCACACTTTTCACCCCTTACGTCGTGTTATTTATTTCATATCACTTACCTCACCTTAAATTTTTATTTTCACATTGAAATTAAAATTACAAGAACGGAGTTAGCAAAATAAAATTCCAATCCAGGAAATATTATAATATTATGAAACTTGATTTTAAAATGGCATTAAATTTTGCTCTGTTTGACATTTATTTTTATTATTTGACTTTTCTGATTTTTCGCCTTCAGGAGACGACATTGTTTTTATCGCGTCCTCAGAGATCGACCTAAAGAAGATGGTAGATACTCTATCTAATTGGTGTAAGAAATGACGTGTGCTTGCTAATACTGCTAAATCAAAGTGTGTGCACTTCCGCCCCCGTCGACATATGCGAACTGAATGTCAATCCAAAATCGGAAATAACGTTTTAGACATGGTTGACACATATAAATACCTGGGAGTGACATTCAATGAACACCTAGATTACACCTCTCATTGTGAATCAAATGCAAAATGTGCTGACAGAGTTCTTGGGGGTATCATATCAAAATTTCACCATATAAAAGACTTTGGATTTAAATCATATGAAAAGTTGTATTACAACTGTGTCGTTCCTATACTAGATTACGGTTCTTCTTCATGGGGATTTAGTCATATAAATGTTTAGATAGTATTCAAAACAGGAGCAGGAGGTATTATCTCGGTGTTCATAGATTCGCCCCTGTAATGGCTGTGATTGGTGATACGGGCTGGTTACCGTGCATGTATAGACAGTGGACTAATATATTGAAATATTGGAATAGACTAGTATTACTCGACGAAAACAGGTTAACCAAAATAATGTTCAATCATGATTATCAAGTTTGTGACAATAGTTGGTGTAGTGAGGTTAAAGACTTAATGGAAAACATCGGTACCTCCGATTCCTTCAATTGTAGAAACACAATAGACATGGGTAGAGCTAAGATACTTATCCATCAATATTTTGTAAATCATTGGTCTAACAGTGTTTTTCAATTACCGAAACTACGAACATACAGACTATTTAAAAATGAATTTAGTACTGAGCAGTACATACATTTAAACCTGGAGAAACACGAGAGATCCATGTTAGCCCAATTAAGATGTGGTATTTTACCATTGAGAATTGAAACGGGCCGTTATATTCGTGAATCGTTAGACGACCGTTTGTGCGTATTTTGTGCCAGCTCTGAAATAGAGTCAGAAGCTCATTTTGTAACATCGTGTTGTTATTATAACTGTCTCCGTTCCGAAATTTTCGAAGATGTGATTATACTATAGAAACATACGTCCAATTGTCACAGGAGCAGAAGTTATGTTTTCTTATGTTAAACTGTCCACGAAAATTGGCTAAATTCGTCTCTAAAGCATATTTAATGCGTAGAAAATCATTGTATCAGTGAAGTCAATTAAGTCGTTAATTCGTATCGCTATATTTGTATTAACCTTATTTCTGTACGTACTCTTTAATATATGTCTTAGCTTGTTTAATGTAGGAGTGAACGGTTTTTCTTTTACATGAATTTTCTTCACCCATGATGAATTCTAATAATACTACTCACTATAAATCTGTTAAAAACGGCTAGTCCCTTGCATTTCGTTTCGGCAAGAGTCTCGCTGATAGTAATTATCGAAAGAGTGAAAGAGACTATAACAATATATAGTGATCATGTGTTCAGTTCTATGAGGGATCTTTGCTCTTCAAATCTATTTGAAGAGCGGGGTGACCTCTGGAACAGAGCCCTTTGTTGTACTCACTCATTGATTATATAGTTTCAAGTTTCAAATAGTTTATTGACATATAAACTGAACATAGTTTGTTGTCAAACATGAATGCAACATATAAATGCATAGAAATGCATAAAAATGCATAAACATGGCAGTACAAACATAAAAATGAGAATAATGTGATTTTGTGATGAAAAAGAATAACAGAATACAATAGAAAGATGAAAGTAAATGTAAAACTAAATGCCAGAATTCTTGGTAGTTATGAATTATTGGTTAATTACAATATGATTTTTGCGTCTGCTATTAGCTTTATCTATGAATTTACTAATGTTTAAAATTGTTTTCTTAGAATTTGATTCCATTAAGCATATGAATTTCTGAATATTTGGCCAAGTATAATAATATTTTGGCAAATACAATCTTCTGATATCTCTATAAAAAGGACGTACGAGTAGAAAGTGAAATTCGTTTTCAATTACATTAAAATTACATACTAGGCATTTCCTATCATCTCTGACAATGTTTCGTGCCTGCCTACTTCAATTTGAAGAGAATGTGCTGAACATCTAAATCTTGTCAGAGTTATTCTGCTTTTTATATTGGTAATGGTTGCAAAATACATTTCCATTTCAAATGATTTTTTGAATAGCCTATAACTTTCTAATTTGTTAAATGTATTTAAATCAGCGAACCAGCTCTGTATATAAATATCAGAAATGCGCTGGGTTATGCTTGTTAATGGTATTTGTGAAACATCAGTTACATTTATAAAGTGAGAATATCCTATCCTGTCTAATAAAGAGTGCATATTCAATTTCCATTCATTGACTGGATTTCCCACATTATCAGACATGTTATATATTTTAAATGAAAGAGAGTTTGGAAATTTACAAATTTTTGCCCAATATTTAACTAATGCAATTTGCCTTAAAACATGAAGAGGATATTTGCCTAGTTCACCATATACTGCAGTGTTAGGGGTTTTAAAATTAACTGATAATATTTGTTTTAAAAATTTCAATTGTATACGTTCACAATCAGTTGCCTTGTGAAATCCCCAAACTTCAGCACTGTATATTAATATGGGCAATACCAATGAATCGATTAACTTTATTTTTTCAGAAACATTTAATGAGACCTTATCGAATAATGAATTCAAAGAAAACAACGCCTTTAAGGCTTGAGAAGAAAGTTGTTTCTGAGTATTGTAGAATTTTCCATTATAGGACAAATTGCAACCTAGATATGTAAAATTCTTTACAATGATAAGCTTTTGACCATTATATATAAAATCAACATCTGCAAATCGGCTACCTTTTTGACAAATCATAACAAACATTTTATCAATATTTACTGAAACTCCCCACTCTTTCGAGTAGTCTTGTAACTTATTAAGTAATAATTGTAGGCCTTCAACAGAGTAAGAAAAAAGAACAGTATCATCAGCAAATAGTAATAAAAACAGTTTCACGTCTTCCAAAGTAAAACAATCAAAAGCTTCTGATTGCATATACTCGTACATGTCGTTAATGAGAAGAATAAATAAAAGAGGAGAAAATGGTTCACCAGGGTTTTCATTAATTTGTATTATAATAAAAAAAAAATGTGATACTTGATTGTTTTGTACCTGGTCTAATTTTTTATTTATGTGTCATAAAGAGGGCATTACGAAATGTGTTATGTCTATTGGCTATCCTCAAGGTAGCAATTGATCAAATAAAACGTCATTAAAGGTGTTTGTATCTATATTGGCTATCCTCAAGGTAGCAATTGATAAAATAAAACGTCATTAAAGGTGTTTGTATCTATATTGGCTATCCTCAAGGTAGCAATAGAGTCAACATTTAACAGAGTATATGCACTTGTGAAACATTTATGTTTTTGGACTATCCTCAAGATAGCACAACATACAGACTATAGTGTATGACAATACAAGTTGAATACATTTGACACGAGAAATGTGAATTGGACACTGTAATTGAACACATTTATATAGAGGATCGACATAATGTGTGGAGTCGAGTGTTACGTAGCCCACATATATACTTTGATTTGATTCAACAACCTAGTTGGACTTTGATTGGATCCATTCGAGACTTAACACAAAAGACTTGCAACTTTAAAGGAATATTTCGACATTATACATTTGTGTGTTTGACTAGCCCTACTTGAATTAGAGTACAACACAGGATAAGTTTTGAAGGAACACTGATAAGTGATAAGCATTCCACGATGAGTACACAGGAGGAAAAGTTGGAAATGGCTAGTGGAGGTATTACACAGGATGAAGAAAAACTTCTTCAAGCACTTCACCTATTAGGTATAAAACCTAAACTAGATTCAACAGAAGATGTTGTTAAATTACTACAAATGTTTGGTGGAGTCAAACAAGAACCTCAAGTTCTTAGAACAGAACCTGAACAAAGACATGGGAGTTACCAGTACCCAAAACTTTCTTTGTTTTACGGTGAAGAAGGAAAAGGAGAAGCAACATGGGATACCTTTAGATATGAAGTTGAAGTGCTATTACATGAAAATACTTTTACCAAGGAACAGATTTTATTAGGAATTAGAAGAGCCTGTAAAGGTAAAGCGGGAGACTTGTTAAGAAGATTGGGACCTCAAGTTACAATCGCAGAAGTGATTCAAAAGATGAATAGTGATTATGGATCAGTAGAGTCAAGAGAAATGGTCATGAAGAGATTTTACAGCTGTCAACAGAAGGAGAATGAGTCTGTGACGTCTTATTGTTTGCGACTAGAAGAAATTTTCGACTCTGCTATTCATTTAGAAGCGTTAAGAAGGTCCGATACATCAATTTTAAAGGAAGTTCTACATGCTGGACTTAAGAAGGATCTGAAACTTATGTCCATGTATCAATTTGATAAAATTGCAAACTATGATGATTTTAAACGAGAAATCAGGAAATTAGAGACAACACTTACGAATAAGTAGGATGCCACAACATGCAAAGCTGCTACAGCGAATATACAGACACAGTCAAATGATATGAAAGAGATCAAAGAGCTGTTAGGGAAGTTGAATGAAAGGATTGATAAACTTTAGAAGGAAAAGGATGACAAACACCAGGAGCAAGGCAACTATAGAGGAGGCTATAGAGGACGTGGTCATCGAGGTGGTGGTTCAGGCTATAGAGGAAGAGGCAGAGGAAATGACAAACCTCAAAGACCAACTAGTACACAAACATTTAAGCCAACATGCTGGCATTGTGAAGAAAAAGGACATTTACAGAGAGACTGCCCCTCTGACACAAACCAAGTTGTTTGTTACAATTGCCAACAGCCTGGACATAAACAAAACAGTTGCCCAAACGCTTAAATACTCATATTGCGGGATCAAATGTGAGTAAGTTTGAAAACGATCCTAGATTAGTAGGAACAGCAAACGAAACTTTGATAAGACTTAATGGATTGGAAACAACAGCTTTATTAGATACTGGTAGTTGTGTCAGTGTAGTTTCACATTCGTTCGTCAAAGAACACCTGAGTGACATAGAGATTTACAACATTGGAGATTTTTTAAATATTGAATGTGCAGATGGAAGTAAGCTGCCGTATGTAGGATATGTTGAAGTTAAGATAAACGTAGCATCAGGACTTCCGGAAACAGAATTAGAACATTGTTTACTTCTTGTCATACCTGACACTCCTTACTCAGAAAAGACGCCTGTTATTTTAGGGACAAACATACTCAACGAATTGATGGATAGTTGCAAATCGAGGATTGGGGAACAATTCATGCAGAAAGCAACTTTAAACACGTCTTGGTTTTTATGCTTTAGAGCAATAGTGGTTAGACAGAAAGAGATGAGGAAGAAGAAAAACACAATAGCTGTAGATGCGCAGAAAACTCCAAGGTTCTTCTGAAACCAAACCAAAGCATCTCTATAAAAGGTTATACAGATAAAGAAATGAACTATCCAAACACGACAGCGATCATCCAAGAATCACCTGATAGCGGTTTACCGGAGTTTATTGATGTGACACCAGCAGTCATACATTTTGAAAATGGAAAGAGAAAGGAACTCACCGTGAACTTGTCAAATCTAACAACTAATACTATAACCATAGCTCCAAAAACCATTATATGCGAGATTCAGCCTGTTAGGATAGCAGAGGAAGTGTTCAGAAACATTGAACATACAACAGATAGACCAGACATTTTAGACTCTGTGTCTATAGATCAAGACAATATTTTGAAAGACGAGGAAAAGGAAAGACTAAGGAACCTTCTTCAGAAACACTCAGATATTTTCTCACAACATGACGATGATATTGGACATTGCGACCTGATAAAACATCGCATCGACTTCTTAGATGGAAAGGAAACACCTTTTAAACAGCGACACAGAAGGATACCTCCAATGATGATTGAGGAAGTAAGACAGCACTTGGAACAACTTTTGTCAGCTGGTATTATAAGAAAATCGAAATCGCCATGGTCCAGTAATGTAGTTTTAGTACGGAAAAAGAATGGAAGCCTGAGAATGTGTGTGGACTATAGATCGTTAAACGTAAGGACAGTTAAAGATGCATACGCCTTGCCAAGGATAGAGGAAATTTTTGATGTTTTGAAAGGCAGTCAATACTTTAGCACTATAGACATGAAGTCAGGCTATCATCAGGTTGAACTGGAAGACAGTCACAAAGACAGAACTGCTTTTACTGTTGGACCTCTTGGATTTTTTGAATATACACGGATGCCATTCGGATTATCGAATTCACCTGCCACTTATCAACGTTTAATGGAAGAGTGTCTGGGAGATTATAATATGACCATCTGTGTTATTTATTTAGATGATCTAATAGTCTTTGCCGACACATTTGAGGAACATGTTTATCGCCTCGACTTAGTTTTAACCAGATTGAGACAGTGCAATATCAAACTTGCACCACAGAAATGCGTTTACATTAAGGAAAAAATAGGATTTTTAGGCCACATTGTT
>OX401406.1:11448382-11459356 GCA_947846245.1 Cerastoderma edule | reverse complement strand
CTTACTTACTTACTTACTTACTTACTTGCTTACTTACTTACTTACTTACTTACTTACTTACTTACTTACTTACTTACTTACTTACTTACTTACTTACTTACTTACTTACTTACTTACTTGCTTGCTTGCTTGCTTGCTTGCTTGCTTGCTTGCTTGCTTGCTTGCTTGCTTGCTTGCTTGCTAGCTTGCTTGCTTGCTTGCTTGCTTGCTTGCTTGCTTGCTTGCTTGCTTGCTTGCTTGCTTGCTTGCTTACTTGCTTGCTTGCTTGCTTGCTTGCTTGCTTGCTTGCTTGCTTGCTTGCTTGCTTGCTTGCTTGCTTACTTACTTACTTACTTACTTACTTACTTACTTACTTACTTACTTACTTACTTACTTACTTACTTACAGACGTAATATGTAAAAAGGGAACGATAATGAAAATTGTAATAAAATAGATAACTTTAACCCACCTAAATGTTCTGTTGTTTACCCATCTACGATATAAAGTGACCGAGCCCTTCATTAGTAGGTAGGATAGGTGGTGTTTTTTCAGGGTAAATTTTTTTTTTTTTATTTAGAATATTTTTCTTATCGGATTCGGATGGAAGGTTTAAGCTCATTGAATCCCTCACCTGAGTATGTTTTAAGGTATTATGAAAGTAGATAAGTATACGGTATCAAAATAGGTACCTATTTTTAGACCAAACCATTTTGTTGTGTTTATGTTTACTGGACATTATAGCCGTCGTAAACGATAGTCACAATGAGTCGACGTGAAGATTGCCTTTCAGTTTATGATGGGTGAAGAGAGATATTGCCCGATGCGAAAAAAATTCTCTATATTTCCTGATCGCGTCAAATTAGTTTGACTAGAAGATACGAGGACTGCTCGGAATGAGTAAAATGTCTTTTTGCAAGAATTTCATTTCTTCTGATAGTTTGTTTGATTGTGATCAGAGTTTCTCATTTTTTAAACGTTTTTCAGTTTGGTTTACTGTGTTTATAGGTTTACCATTTGGGAATTCATTTTTTGAATGTCTTGGGCTTTTTATAAGCCTTGATAATTACAATTTAAAAGATCAGGATACAGCCATAGAACATACACATTTTTCTGTCAGTATGTGACTATGCAGTAGATTTCAAAAGAGTAGAGTAAGAAGATACTGTTCGGAATGAGTAATAATCCTTTTTACATGGATTCCATTTCAAATGTGTTGCTCGTCAACCTATTGCCATGACACTAACATATGCGGTACTCATTTGAAATATTTTTGGTGTCATCTTTCTGTAGATGCAATCTGTTTCATAACTCGTATGCGTCATGCAGTTTTTATAATAAAACAAAAATTTCTAACTATACACCTGTTTTTTCTTCGTTGCCTTGAACTTAATGATATAGAAAGAAAAGTCAAGTTCTGCGGACGATTTGATGCATCAGCATCAACATTTTACTTGTGTGTTTTAGAGCAAATTTTCTAAAATCACATTTTGAGTACTTTGGTTTAGCAGGCGTTATAATCTCGAAGCCAACCGGGCTATGATTCCTTGACAGTTATAATAATATAGAGAAATTATAACAGGTATACAGGTGGAACCGATGCATATTATCTGACGGTCTGCTCATTCGACCCATTCAAACCTTTCGATTTGTCTTTTTATTCTTTTGAGAATTTCACCTTTTAAACCATTATGATGGAAAGAGCATTTGCAATGGCTTCAATTTAACAGGATTCTGTAAAACTTAACTTTTTATTACTTTGAATTGAGCAGTTGTACAAGCACCATCGATTGCGATTTCATACTTAGTTCAATTATTCCAAAATACTACAAAGGGAGAAGAAAGGGCTTTATTGACCATTTACTAGTTTTAGAAAATCTTTGGTAGTGTTTATCGGAAATTGGTTGTGGTTCAAATCGTTCCAATTTGTAACGTTGCAAAGTGTCAGTATCACAGTATATCAAAGTCACCGGAAAAAGCTACCAGGCGAAGCGAAAAATATCCTATAAACAAACGAAACAGGTGTGGAATTCAGCCATTGTTTTCTAAATCCGTAGGAACTTGTCTACTGCAGAAAAGTTAGAATAAACCGACGAATGTTTACCTATTTCGTCAAGTTCGATACGGGTGCATATGTCGCAAAACCGTTGAATTTGACCTGTAAAATGAGTACCTGGTACCGATGGAAAGGCAAATTCGTTTGACATCTGGATCCTATTTATGGACAAATGCACAACTACAGACAAGGGTGAACTTCCAACTGAAGGCTTATGAATGTCCAATTCAATGTAACAGAAAGTATCTCTATTTGAAGACTGCAAGAGGATTAAATCGAATTTAAGCATTCGTGGTAGGGTACAGCGTAAAGCCGTGGTGGTGAACATTTACAGCGAATAACGTTTTGGAGAAATAAATTGTACAGCGAAAAGCTCATCTGTATTTCAAAGAAAAGGCTTTTTAGATTCACATTCCATTTTCAGCGAAAGTTAGAGAACATGGACTAGCCTGTGGTTCATACTTAATATATTCTTCAAAATTAAAGCAATCTTATAATTGCATTTAATTTAAACATTTGCATCTTTGAATTCCAAGTCAGACAATTCGAGTTTTTGTTTCCCCTCTCAATCATTCATAAACGGCTATGCAACACTTACATCTCCAGGCATGTGTGCAGCACTCGGCAGATAAATCAGCATGACTTACCTAAAATCTTACCTACATCGCCCGTCGATTGCGGTTTCTCTGCCGGTGTTGGACGTGATGCTGTAATAAAGCATGGGATAAAATAAACCACCAAAACCGGAAAGTTGATGGTCAACTCATGCGGGATACACAATCTGGCAATCATTGACCAAAGTAGGTGAAAAACGCAAGAATACCTGTTCCGTCATGGGCTCGGCCATCCCGGAATAGCGAGTACGTTTGTCAAGTTCGAGAAACCGAACTTAATCAGCTTCAATAATGTTCAGCTGATAAAAAAATATGAAATGTGATATGTCTTTCCATATATACCCATCCATAAACATTTTCATTAAAAGGATGCTTATTTCATACCTGTCTACTGATTGAAAATTTTAGTCCAAAATTTCTTTACTGTATTGAGTTTTGTTTATGATGCCTTTCTTAATGATTTGTGAGTATGAAAGCAACAACATGTATTTGTTATGCTAATAAACTTTTGAACTTGAACGTGAATTCATAAATCACTCTATCAGTTACTTTGAATCCAATCGTAATGTCTATCCAAGATGAACTAAAGAAACTGACATCAAAACAAAATTGGTTTTATTTATTTAAAAGCATACTAGCCCTAAAAAAACTGCAAAACTGGATAACTTAAGTAATAAATTATGAAACAGCATAGAGAAACACCACATTATCATGACAATATAATGCGTGTATTATTTATTTTCGAGGTTTTAAAGTGTTATTTCAACAAATTGGGTATCACATAGTTTGACTTCATTTTTTCAGTATATTCAGCATATACTTAAAATACTTAAATATTTCAAATAAATTAATATGCATGACTGATTTTGTGCTTTTATATGTTTCACCTGAGGGATCGCCCATTCATGCGGATATACCCGAAATTAATGGAGTTGTTTCGTTAGAGTATACTTTTTCATATTAACGTATAAATGTTCCGAATTACACGTTGTACATAGTAGGATATTTCGCCGCCCAATCGAAACATGTTTACATTCGTTCACTTTTTCAATATATAACAGATTACCACGCCACTTCCCTAGTAGATCATAAACGACATTACACATTAAGTAAATCTCTGACCGAAATATGGTCTGCCCATAATATATATATCCTCAATGGAATGCTAGTTAACAATGTTAATGGTTCACTACATGTAAAGCGAATTCGAGTAACAGTGTTGTTGATTATGATATAACTTCTTGTGAGTTATTTCTCTACGTAACCCATTCAAACGCTTAAATCTAATAAGGACTGCTTGGACCCTATTTCACCATGTTGTTTTAAAACAGTATTCGCTATATTTTTTCAGTAACCAAAACGATGAAACTCTGCAAGACACGGTACTTTGGAATGAGAATGAAATAAGACAGCGTTTTTCACGGAAATCTTAAAAAGAAAATTTAAAGCGAATGGTATTTTGAACCTTATCAACGACAATGTCAACTCATTTTAACACCAGCGTTAACCATGGTCACATCCTAAGTGAATGAAACGGATTTTTTTTTATCAAACTATTAAATGAAGTGAAAATATATTTTCTTCTACTGATAAGTTGTAACAAAATATGTAAAACGACGAATGCAAATCGATATATAATGCTCACAAGACAGCAGTAAAAATTGCAACAATCAAGAAATGAAAATGATAGATGAAAAGTATATTAGATAAAGAAAAGTTATCGTTACTGTTGAAGGGAAAATAAAAACGCCTTCAACCGGAATCTATGCGATCAGATAAATGACCTAAGAAAAAGTGCTCCACGTGACTTTTGGACTATTTCTAAAAACAGAAAGAGTTAAGCCACTGAAGAAAACAATTCGAACATGGAGCAATTCCTTCATTTCAAAACGATGTCAGAATAAAAAACCAACGTCCAAGATAGATATCAATAGCAAAGTTTTTGTTGCATGAGTTTGACCCGAGTGCTACATCAAAATCACTGAAATATTAAGAATTAGACAGGACTATAACATCAGAGGAAATTATAAAAGCTAGTAAAACTTTCGGAAATATTAAAGCTTGCTACCCCGACAATATTTTCATGGCTGTTTTAAAGAAAATATCGATCTTTTGTGTATATCGATTAAACTCTTCTTTAACAACATTCTTGAAACTGAACGTTTCCCCGTTGTTGGTCTACTGGTTTAGTAAAACTTTTGTATAAAAAGGATGATAGTGTGTAATCTAATAATTACAGAGGTATAACGACAAGGGTTTTAGCTAAAACATTCACTGTTGTCAAAAATGAAAGGTTAAACACTGGACAATGGAGAACGATATTTTAACTTTGGATTCAGGCCTAACCACGGTATATTAAGGACTATGGCATGGCCGAAATTTGATAATGGGTGGGTGGGGTACGAATTTCTTATATTGAAGTAATCGGATAAATGTAGCACATTTATCATTTATGGAGATGTTAAAAATGCTTTCTTAAAGATGTTAGAATAGAAAATGAACTTGATGCACAAAATAGAAAGAATAATTCATGTTTTAATTCATCATTTTTTGGGACAAGTTTTTAAAGAACTGAATGCACAAATAAGTATATAATTACATGCATGACCATGCTTAGAGTTCCATTTAGATACACCGCGACTTAACTTTTTGAATTTTTATTTGTATTCCTTTATTTTTTATGCAAAGTACTGACATGTACACAATAATTTTGATTTTCCAATGGCTCACTTTACACAAAAAGTAGTACCAATAAATAAGTATGGTGGCCACTAATCGCAAAAAATTAATTAAAGTTTACACAAATAATAATTTGAAAGAAGTTGTGACTGAAACTAAAACTTAAGTTGTTGATATCTATATGATGTCTGTAATGATATTGTGTTACGTTGAATGGTTTCATATTGAAAAAAAAAATGTATTTATCAACATACATCTATTTCAATTAGCCTTCATAACATACAATTTAATCTAATTCATTAAAAAGATTAACATAAAACTTTTTTTGAAACACGTAAAGAGATGTCAATAACTAGGTCAGTTTAACAACACTGTTTTTATGTTGTGCCACGTTTATTTACCAATCGTCATTACATATAGCCATGGATCTATACATATTTTGAACATTTTTCATTTTCCTTCTTGGTCCAAGAACTAGGTTACTATATCAAATTATAAAGTAACTTTTTGTTCACTAAGGAATGCATGAAGGCTGATTTATGTGAAAATTGGTGAACATGTTTAGTTCAACGAAATCATGATGAATTTTGAAAACGGGTTTCATGGAATAAGAAAAATAACTATTTAAATTTCTAATACATACTATGGTAATGTATGTAGTGTCAATATGGCATTCGTAATATTATGTGCATTCGTAATTAATGAATAAGTTGGTCGGTCATGGAAGCTTGATGCTATATGTACCATCTAACATTCAAAAACATAAACAATCGATTGCAGGCCTTTTTTCTTTTGAGTAGACAAATTGATACCTGTTTTATATAGTAGAATTAGTATATTTGGGGACATGTGGGCTTTGCGAAAAAGGGAAAGAAAACCCCTTAGGTGAACTCATTTTCAAGGGAAACATGCATGACTTTAAAGAAAATCGCGAGAGACTGTTATTTACTGAAAAAAAAAAGCAATGGATTGATCCATAAATACAAACACTTCAGCAAAATCAGTTTTTCAGTTTAACCCTATCCAACAAAAAAAAACCGTGGTACTACATAAACACCATACTATAATTCCCGCAGCATAATATAAGGTTTAGGTATCACGAACTGCACGGGCGAAACAAACTTTACACTGGCATGTAGATAAAACTCGGATATCATGTTTATCGACCATAAACCCAATTCACTGCGGAGATCATTTCTAATTGACAGGCAGAAAGCTTTATTTCAAGTTGTTTTTTTAAATATTCAACCACCAACCACTTATTATGTGCGTTATTGGTCACTGATTGTCGTTTAACAGATTGTTTGATTGAATTGACAGCTTTTCGCCGGAAATGGTATTTTGCGATGTCAACTAATAGGGTGAAAGGGCTCAAAAAAGTCCGTCATCAAATTCGCTCAGTAGTTAAAGGTCTAATCATTTTCTTCTTACAAATATACTAAAAGCTATTAAAAGCTTTAAATATGTCCGAAAACATGTTCATCATTCATAATTTTCCGAAAATAGCCCATCTTCCAACAACTATGCCGTTTCGCGCATTTGTACAAATCGTGTAACTCGCCCTTAATTTCCGTTTAGATTTGTTTACATCTAATTTCAACTTTACACACTGATCAAAAAGCCCGAATATACATAATCGAAGCAAGATAAACACGATCGATAGGCTCGCTTTTGAAGGCGAATAAGTATTCTTTCATATTTGTGCTACTGAAAAGCATGACACGAAGCGGTTACCTTTTGAAAACAGTTTTTCTAACGTCAAGTACAAGGCAAGATGGAGGATGCAAATTTTGAGGATGGTGTGTTCATGCTTCTTTACACATCAACTTATATGTCATTTATTTGGAAATTTAACGCTCGGCTTCCCTACATCGAAGTTAGCTGTTTATCATTCAGTGGGGATTGTCATCTAAAGCTTATCGTAATTCGAGAAAAGCTGTCCCAAAAATTGGGTAGGTTTTTCGTCTGCTGCGCTCTTACTACATGACAAAAACACCCGACGAGGTTCATTTGACATTTGACAATGCTTTTTTCATCAATAATAACATTTCTATGTAGACACGGCTTGTCTTTATGCTTTTTTGCAAGTTCATATTTGGGAGTGTTGATAATCTATTTCGGCCATGACATAGTCCTTAAATAAATGCTATTACTAAACATCAAATCCGCGCTGAGTGTACATTGTATTGCTATTTTATAGACTTTGCAAAAGTGCACGATTCATTTATAGATACTCATTATGGTATAAATTAATCTGAGTGGGTATAAGTGGCAAACTGTTTTCCGTTATTCTATGTATATGTATGACAAGGTAAAGTTGTGCGTAAGCCAAATTATGTACTTTATCTATTTTTTTCAAAGTGAGATCGGTCCATATCAAGGGGAGATAACCTCAGCAATGATGTTCTCTCGGATACTCGAATGCTACACCTACATATACAGAGTGTGTCAAATGGTCACTCCTACCCAATACCGTCGGGTAAGTTATTGGTCACCCAGGGAAGAGGAAGTCTGTCAGTAGGACATTTGGATAGGTAGGGGTCAGAATAATAGCTTGGCTAGTGTATCTTCGTTCATTCGTACCCACTCCAATTATCGGACATCATTAATCACGACTTCCATCTTACCAGATTCTTTTGAAATGTATGGATGCTAGTTCCCTCGTGAAGCATGTCAAGTCAAGGGCATTGACTACATTGAATACAATTCCATATGTAAACATAGTCTTTGGGAAGTAGGAACTCTGGCAGTACTGTCTTGATGTTGTTAATCTCTTACGTTCTACATGTTTATCAGGTTGAACACGTTGTCGTGTTTGGATTCTTCTCTGGTCAAACTCTGGCTCTCGTTCTTCGAAATTCCAGCATGTGAAGCTCGGAGGATAAGAACTACTTTGATTATGATTATAATGCCTCTCGTCGCCTTTTTCTGGACCAGCTCGCGGTGTTGTCGGGCTATATTGTCTATATGTATGGGGTCCAGACGCTGGAAACTCGTTTACACCAGACTTATGAACGTGGTTGGTCCCGTCTGTCAATATTAAGAATAGAACAGAACACCATTTTATTTTACGACTTGAAGAAAGTACATGGTACAGCATCATACATACATACATACATATTTAGCGTGACAAACAAATACATCACATGTTGTATAAAAATAGATACATATTATAAGAATCCATTTTAAACAATTCAATTTCTAAGTTAACTTAAAAAACTTTCTCTGTGTATAGCAACTGTAAACAGTATATTTTTATTTGTTAATTTCAAGAGTCCAATCATATTTGGATTGTTACAGTAAAAATTTGTTCAAAAACTTTTTCCGTTGATTATTAAAACAAATTCAGAAACACATAAAATGGAATTCATCTTCGATGTCATTTGAATCACAACATAAACACTATCGTTCGTTTCTACTTATTCTATTTCGTCCTATTGAGGCGACAGTGGGAGAAGCCAACAGTTTGTTTTCGATTTCATTGCTATGTTGTCAATCTCTTTATTCAAGGTATTGATCTTGTCCAAAAGATGGGGCAAAATGTTATGACAATTTCTTCCATTCCGCTCATAAAATGAAATTAATCTGCCTTATGGATTCTTTCTTCTAGATCACTCCGTAAACAACGTATCATTATGCAAAAAGTTGCACCAGGAAGTTGCCAGAAATGTTTTCCTCTTCTGTTTATTCTTAGACACTTGTCCGGTTTTGTATGGTCGCATGATTAAAAGACAGAGAGCAAGAGAGATAAAGATACGGTTCAGAAGTGAATGTTCGGTATATTATGTCCTTCATCAGAGGTAAGCAGTATTCAAGCAGTATCTAAGCAGAATTTTTTTCTCTACATATACGTAAAAAGAACATAAAGTATTAGGATCAGAAAGAAACAACTGGTTTAATGTTTTCCGTTTTGAACTATATATCCTGTTAGTAATGAGCAACAGTGTGTATAGATATAGGCAGTTCAATATCCACATACCCACTTGAATGTGACCATATATACCTTTCGCACAACAACAACTATGCTTGACTGAGTATCGAAGTGAGAAAACCTGGCTTCGCGACTTTTTATATCTTTCAAGTTATATAATGACAAGGTTGGAGGATAGCAAAGTTGGATACTGAACCGGTATGTAGATGCAAAATATTCTTATGCTTAGTTGTAAAGTGTTCTCTTCTATTACATTTCGCTGTTGTATGAGAAAATCATAGCCAACGTTGTTTTCACCGAAAGGGATATCTAAAGTTGCTTCGTTGTGTTTTTAGATCACGATAGTTTACTCTTCCATATCTAGTTCAGCCCCTCATTTGAAAATAGAAACGAATTCAATAGAAGGATTGTTTAGTAACATGACATCTAATAAAAAGTGTCACTTCTGTTCTTTGCGCAAACTTAGCAAATGTGCGTGAAAATCTACTGTTGCAATGTGTCATAACTATGTCCTATGTATACGTCTGAAAAAAAAAGCCTGTCCATTTGATATTTCGAAATGCTATGTTTATGAATTTCGATGTTTTCATCAGTAAAAGTCATCTCATATTCATACCATATTTTTCAAAATTAAAAACAGTTGAATACCGTTGTTTTTTCCACTCTTTTGTTGCAAACATGTTCCTGCACCGAATGCTACTAGACTGATTCATGTATTGCACAAATGTTTGTAAACTTATAATTAAATAGACATATTGTGGGATAATTTTGTGGGGCTGTTACCTAGGAGTCCGGGTTAAATTCCTATTGACACCACTGCTTTTGTGGCAGTGACCTTTGGCAAATACATCTCAGAGCCCGAAGCCTCGAACTGGTATGGGAAACAAAAAGGATAATATAATTATTATTCTTTAAAAGTCCGTTTAACAATGACGTAAGAAAGCACTTGATATCAAACTACTCTATAAATCATCCTTTTACTACTAACTAGTTAAAGTTCATTCAGTTTTTGAACACCCGACATGACAGCACGTTGTTTGAGTCTATAACATAGTATGACGTGGTGATAAGGAGAAGGAACCAGAACTTGTTTATATGTATGCGTGTATACGTATGTTAATAAACATTTGCAACTTTCATTGAAATATTTTTCACCTTAATACCTTAAATATTGAATTGTGTATATTCGAGTAGATGGTGCGAATGTGTGGATGGGTATGTGTGCTATAAAGATTTACCTTACCATACCTGCTAACAAAATGCTGTCTGTCTGTCTGTCTGTCTGTCTGTCTGTCTGTCTGTCTGTCTGTCTGTCTGTCTGTCTGTCTGTCTGTCTGTCTGTCTGTCTGTCTGTCTGTCTGTCTGTCTGTCTGTCTGTCTGTCTGTCTGTCTGTCTGTCTGTCTGTCTGTCTGTCTGTCTGTCTGTCTGTCTGTCTGTCTGTCTGTCTGTCTGTCTGTCTGTCTACTGTCTGTCTGTCTGTCTGTCTGTCTGTCTGTCTGTCTGTCTGTCTGTCTGTCTGTCTGTCTGTCTGTCTGTCTGTCTGTCTGTCTGTCTGTCTGTCTGTCTGTCTGTCTGTCTGTCTGTCTGTCTGTCTGTCTGTCTGTCTGTCTGTCTGTCTGTCTGTCTGTCTGTCTGTCTGTCTGTCTGTCTGTCTGTCTGTCTGTCTGTCTGTCTGTCTGTCTGTCTGTCTGTCTGTCTGTCTGTCTGTCTGTCTGT
>OX401406.1:11440882-11445882 GCA_947846245.1 Cerastoderma edule | reverse complement strand
AACAAACACACTTAAAATAATCTAGTCAACAAGAAAATATGGAAGTTGAAGTCAAGCTATTGTTTGCAGATGATGGTCGGATTTCTAAAGCGAAATTCAATGCATGTTTATCCAAGGATTGGTCGATCGTCTACAACTGGATGTTCCATTAAGGAAACGGTAAACATAATCATTAAACGGAGAGGAGCACAACGGCTACAACAATTGTGAATGAACTTAATGTCTCAAGCTTTACCACTCATGTAATTTCAACAGACGGATTTGGTATGCCTAAAGTAAGTGCATTCTTGGACCCGCGGCTCCTTACGGATACTGAAAATGAGCGCCGAGTTATGTTGTTCCCTGATGTTTCTAACCCGCATAGAGGCAGATAGAGACAATTTCTTGGACAGGGATATAAAAACGGATGAGAATTGGCCCAATCACTTCAATTTGGAAACCAAAGCTATGCCATCAGTATGGACAATTCTACAACACAAATAGAAATTAGTCTCCTAGGTTTTGAGGTACTGAAACACCCATTGTACAGCCCTGACCATGGTCCAATGGACATCCGAGTTAAAGGGTAACGTAGTTCGTAAGCTGAACTTACCTAACAGACTCACCGTGTTGTGTCGGCATTAAGTGAAGGCTGGTATGTCGAAACATGAAAAATGGATAAAAAAAAAGTGTGTCGACATAGCTTGTGAGTATGTTGAGAAATGGCAACGATTGTTAGATTAACGTGACGCTAAAGAACGACGTTATAAAATACATTACCGTGCACCAGGAACGGGATATGTACGTTATTGATTTGTGCAGGAACCATTCAATTATTTTAATATCTTAATGATTTCTCCAGAATTGGTAGCATATGTTTTGAAATTTATGTTGATCCATTTAGTTCTATTTAAATAGGCCTATACGTTTTTTATAACAAAATTCTTCGAACTTTCCGAACAACCCTCGTATATTTGCGTTATAGCAAGGGCACCAATAAAAGTGAATGGAAGATTCATGCGTACTACAATAACTTATCGAAGAGTCTAAAACTTTTTCGTGAAAACAGGAATTGTTGAGACAACGGGCCCAAGTTCGAGTGTGCAGTTTCTTGGCCAATCTCGCTCTTTGATGAAATTTAATGGTTGTTTTGTAATATTCTGGTTTCAGGGAGATCGAAGTTTGAGTAGAATGAGGCAACTCTTTCAACACACGTATCTGTCATGGAAGGGTATAATTGTAATAGAAGTTGTAAATAAAAAGTGTGCACGTGATTAAAGCTTCTAAGGCGTAGTAAGTGCTAAAATAGATATCTGGCTGGTGTTAGGGTTATTGACTTAGTTGTAAAGTATTATCAGTTTGTGTTTTGATCTAATTTTGACTCTCGCTTAGTTTCATTCTACAGATCTTGTATTGAAACAAGTTTAGTCGCACCAGATATTACGTGCAATTACATACTGAACCTTTTCTAATGTGTTCTTTCCATTCTGGTTGGAATCATTCGATACGCTAACAGCGTATTAACAAACAAAACGGATATAAGAGAATGAATAGTTTCGAGAAATTTTCTTTCAAAAACATATTTTAGCTTTCTCATTATAGTGACAGGCTATCCCTAATCTGATTAACTCGGTGTACGTTGTCATTTGCAATCATTCTTTGTACAACGCTCAAACGCCCATTTCGGCTTTTGATCAAGATTGTTTGCTTAATTTTGGAACGTTATGATATGCTAGACGGATGTTTGGCCAAAGTATTGCCCAAACGAAAAAATCAAAATTATCTTTTATTTTTTGTTATGAGCCCATTTTTGTTGCTAGCGTTTATGAAAGCGTGTAAAAATCCACTTTGTAACAATCATTACATAGTCCAACCTTATCAAAGAATTGTTTATCACTGAGAGTTGCTCTTTGAAGAAAATACGGAATATAGAAGTAGTTAGTTTCCCATTTTGAAGTAATTGTTTCAGTATGTTATCGTACATGCAGGATACGGTATTTGCTAAGTTTGGTTAGTGCATATCATCTTCATGTCATTGCTAAATGCCTAATTATATAGTTTTAATATAACAGTCAATGTATCTAAAGACGATAAGTTATCAAGAACGTGCACCAAATCAACTTGACTTGTTTGTGTCGTATAGGAACGTGTTCGTGTCTAACACATATAATGTGCGATATATTCTTGTTTGGCTCATTTGGAGATACAGAGGAAACTATTAAACATACCAAAGAAGCCATGCAGTAGCCACATCACATGAAGATGTCCCATACAGTTAGTGTTAACAATTAGAAATGGGCAAATGAATTCTTCTATTTTCGGCAGTACATATCGGCTTACTCACGTGCGTGATTCAGGTGCCTCGACGTGTATTGATAAATAAGAATGATTTAGATCATGTATCCTGAAAACGGCACAAATAAGAAACAGTATTCCAATGAAAGTTGTGTGATTTGACCTAGCACGGCTTAACCTACATGATATATTGTTCATTATATTCCAAGAAAAACGTCAACCAACATTCTACAAACATACATGTATGTTACAAGAGCTGGGCTTAGATTTACACCAAAAAGAAGACTAGATAACTCATCATTGTTTGGACTTAAAAGCAGCAACTATCATTTGTTTGGTCTACCAAAACGTTGATTGGTAGATGGGGATGCGGGCGGTTATAATGGTTCTTACAATAAATGATGGATCCCAGGCTACGCCCCTTACTGCTTAAAGGACCGGAAAGAACATCAATATATTATGAATGGGCTTACGACGGCATTGACGATTGGTTGTAACAACGAATATGAGAGCTGTTTATGACCAAACTTTTATAGTTCATACATTCCGCTGGGCTAAATTATCGAAGAGGTTACTCTGCTTATTTTGGTAAAACTAAAATATGTGAAAGCTTGAATATCGGCCCAAATGTGTAAAATGGTGTACAGTAAATAAGTAATAGATGATAATGCATTATGCGAAAACATCAAATAACACAACATGAATATTTATATGCTAGTAAGATTATTAAAAAGATATTATGGGTAAACAGACAAGAATTAGATATGGGTTTAACTTCATAACGCCTATTCAGTTGTAATTGAATTTCGTAAACATTATTTGAAAGTATTACATCGTCTACAATTAACAGAGATGTTTAAATTCAAGTTTTATTTTCAAACACTAAATTTTACTCTCAAACAAATCCGAGAGACAGAAGTCGACAAAAGAATTTTATTTTGGTCTTGTTCGAATTACATATTACTACAAAATATATAGTATGCAAAATAGATAATACAGCGTGTAACCACTGTCGGGTGTGAACGCATCTCAAAGGAATTTGTGGCAAACTTCATGGTAATTGCCAGTTAAACTAATAAAAGTTTTAAGCAAACCTTTCTAATTATACAGCCAATAAAACTGCCGATGACATAAGTCAAAAAAGAAATTGATTTCAACCAGAATCTTTAGTAAGTTCAGTAAAGCGCTGGAAATAACAGAAACTTCTTTCTACGGCTTTACCTCGATATACCTGATAAGATCTAATGGAATAACAGTAATGGCGGGTTTATTTCCCACATCGGTTGATGATCCATTAGAGGTATATATGTAGATTTTCTGATTTCACTGCAAACACATTTTATGAAATGGTTCACAGATGATAATTGTTTTCAAAGGTTACGGTGCTTTAGTAACAAGAAGGGGGATCTAAACCTCATACATCGAACTGTAATCTCCCGTTACACTTTTAAAAAAAAGTTAACAATAGTAACTTTTACAATAAAATATGTTCAAACTAAACTAACAAGAATAACTTATCATGCAACTAGAACTAAATCAATGGAAAGGTTCCGTATGCTACCTATAACGTGGAAAATGCATAAGTCTTCACAGTTCGTATACAGCTGGATGCTTGTGCCTGAATGATAGTTAGAAGTTGTTCATGCAACTTGCATGCTTCACTGCATATCAGGGGCCCGTTTTACTATACAGTTCGCGCTTAAGATTTGCGTAAGTCTAAAACAACAAGTCCTTTTATTTCAATATTTGGCAAACAATATTGCAAAGAAACTCATCATTGGAATCGTCTCTCCGAGACGCTTCCAATGACGTGTCACATTGCAATATTGTACTTTCATTGAAGTAATTATCCATGTTAATCAATTATGACTTACGCAAACATTTTCCGTAACTTGTTTAGTAAAACGGGCCCCATGTGTGTATGGATCAAACGAGTTCTTCATCTATTTATAGCTTATCAAAGAGGGTCCGAAGAGTATTAATCTAAATGCATTTACAGCTGATCATGTGTGGTTTGATAAAATACGTCATTGATCTATTAACAGCTAATAAGACGCATTCTGGTGAACATGTTCTTAATCCTTCTACAGCTGATCAAGTGTAGTTTGATCTGACGTGTTTCTATGTACAGATTATCTGTTGCGCTCTGGTAAAATTTGTTCTTCATCTATTAACAACTGATCAGATGAATTCTGATCAAACTTGTTCTTCATCTATTTACAGCTGATCAGATGAATTCTGATCAAACTTGTTCTTCATCTATTAACAACGGATCAGATGAATTCTGATCAAACTTGTTCTTCATCTATTAACAACTGATCAGATGAATTCTGATCAAACTTGTTCTTCATCTATTAACAGCTGATCAAATGAATCTGATGAAACTTGTTAATCCTCTATTAAAAACTGATCAGATGAATTCTTATCAAACTCGTTCTTCATCTATCAATAACTGATCAAATGAATCTGATCAAACTTGTTCTTCATCTATCAACAACTGATCAAATGAATCTGATAAAACTCGTTCTTCATCTATTAACAGCTGATCAGATGAATCTGATGAAACTCGTTCTTCATCTATCAACAACTGATCAAATGAATCTGATCAAACTTGTTCTTCATCTATCAACAACTGATCAAATGAATTCTTATCAAACTCGTTCTTCATCTATTAACAGCTGATCAGATGAATTCTGACGAAACTTGTTCTTCATCTTTTATCAACT